>JANIJG010009759.1:1404-13854 GCA_024611175.1 Megaceryle torquata
TTTCATACAGTGACTCCCAAAAAAAAAATAAAAAAAAAAAAAAAAAAAAACAAAAAAACAAAACAAAACAGAGGGAGGGATTTGGGATTGTCATATAAAACCTGTGTTACTCAGTTTTCAATATCTCATTGAACTTCTCACAGCTTTGATATTTTAAGTAGGTATCACAACAAAGGGAAAAGAAGTGACTGGAAAGGTAATGCAGTGTATTAGGCCTGTTAATGGCCCTGAAAGTCCCAAGAAAACTTGCTGAAAGAAGGATCCTTTCCCATGAGTACTATTTAATTTCTCTGAGAGGGTTTTTCCTGGTGAATTAAAACTCTAAAGAGCACATTTAAGCACTGCAACTGCTATTTTAGCCTACACTATGCGCACAGGGACATTCTCTTCTATTTTAAAAATCCTTTTGTTAAAAAATCTATAGTTCTGGAGGACGTTCCTTCTTTTGCTCTGCTGTCAACATACTTGGGAAATGCAGAAAACTGGAATACAAACCCAAGTTTTTCTAAGAAGGGCAGAGCAAGATCAAACAAGTGATAAGAATAATTTATTAAACAATCCCTCTTATGAGCTGTAAGTAATGACCCTGCTCCGACACTTCAAGTTATCAAGTGTGACAGTACAGAACAGATTCAACATTAACAGTGTAACACACAGCAGTCTAACAAGCAGAAGGAGTGAGATGGCTTTTACATTGTCATTTGGGGTTGTAGGACACCCCATGTCTGACCTATCTTCTGCCATATGATTCTTTGTATAATATAGACAAATCAATAGCATCTTAGTTCCCCATCCATGACCCAATTGATATCATCCTGGATTCCCTTGAAACTGGCCAGGAGGGGTCCTAAGTGTTACAGATGTAGAAAGCCTTCTCTTGCCCATGCTTTGACTAGAGGTGAGGCTGACAGTAGCAAGGATGCAAGTCCTACACCTTTGCTCTGGTCTGCACCAGGAGGGCTTCTTGTCTCCCAAAGTCATCCTGCATGAGACTCCTTCCTGGCTGAGCCAGGGAGGGATGGGTTCAGACAGAGAGACAACACCTTGGCTCCTGGGTCCTCCCAGCAAGCTTCATACCAGAGACTACATCTCATTGGCTTTGAGAGGTGAAGCCAAGGATCATCACTGTTGACCTCGATGGACTCAATGATCTCCTGAGGTCTCTTCCAACCCCAAACATTCTATGATTGTATGACCTCTCCAGGTGCTGCATTGTATTAAGAGGCTTGTATCTCTGTCATGTCTTAGTCACTTTTTCCCCCCAAAGTGATGTGGTTCCTTCTCTCCATCAGGAAATTGGGAAGGAGCTTTTATTTGTCACAGAGTGTCACTAGGAAGCTGTGACCAAGTGGGTTCTTGATTTATACTGCAAAAATATGCAGCTAATTTTAATATACATTTTTTTGTCTGGTGACTTTCACCCCAAATGCTTTGTATCTGCGACACTTGGGTAAATGAGCTAGCCACTCAGTGGCCACTCCAAAATGAGTGGTTATTGATTCAAGAAAGTAAATTAACTATTTCTGCATAGATTAGACTTGCAGAATCTAGGTCCTTGAAATGAAAGACAGGTGGCATCACCCCTTCCAACATATCAAATACAACATATTTTCATGACAGAATTCTCTTATATTCAGTCTGGACAAATTTCATTTTGAACATCCATAGAAAAATATAGAACAAAAGAGCTTGATCCAGGATACAGTTGTACATCTAAATAATAAAAAAAATTCGAGCTTTAAATTGTAAGCAAAACTGGAAAAACACAAGATTCCTTTTGACAAAGAATAAGGGCAACATGGATCAGCTATTGATCATCCTTGAACTGCAGCTTGGCCAACTGACATCCCCCTTTGTGTGACTGGCTTTTGAAATTACATGTTTCAACAGTTGCTTAAATCTCTTTATTTCATGATCTTGCACATTAAAGATCCTTCAAATCTGACCTACACATTGAGTTATTTCAGTGAGAGGTGACCCCTGCTTTAACTTTGCAGAAATTGCTTGTTTCTTGTGGACAGGCTACAGAATGGGACATAATAGAGGGTTTCCAGCAGTAACTGGAGAGCTGAGACTTAAAAATCCTTAATTATCCTTGATTTATTTTATCAGCAAGGATACTTATGTTTACTCTCCTAAATACCAAGGGGCAAACTCATGCTCCTGATTCAAGGCAAACAGGTCTGTATTAAAAATAGAATTTAAGAGGGAAGCACAATTGCCTGGATAGAGTCCTGTGGCCATCTTAACCTGGGAATAATGGAAGAGGGCAACTGTGAATGGTTTAGCGGATCCTTGAGGACCTCTCTCTGGTTACAGGTTGTAACAGAAGATTTATGTTGCTGCCCCCGTTAGAGAGTTGATCTAGTCTGCCTTATACAATTGTTTATTTCCAAATAAGATATTTCAATTCTGTGGTCTTCAGAGTGCCCATTGAAAGCACTAATTAGTGATCGTTTAAAGTACTTAGGTAATGTTAACTCCAGCACACAAGGGATGCTCTTGAGGCTGACCCCTGCTCATTCCATTTCTTTTTGGAGCTTTGAAGACAATTGATTTTTGAAGACTGCAGCCTTCCCTTAAAATCAGGGACTAAAAGAGTGGGGACCTAATCTTGATTCAACCATTCATGCCATCTTTAAAGACATGTTTACTTTTTTCCCTCTGGATGTCAATTAATAGATTTTAAAGTCAGTGAATTAACCCAATGTGAAAGAGTTTAGAGCACAATTGCATGTGGGCAGAAAATGCTAATTATAAATAATCAGGCTAAAAAAAAAAAAAAAGAAAGAGAGAAAAAAAGGGAGTGCACCTTAAATAGCTTAAAGCTGGCTTGAAAGTACTATGTGGAATTCCATGGAGAAGAATGACAGTCAAAACTATTGATATGAAAGAATTGATATGAAATGTAACCTGGAGCTGACTTTTGCACACACTTAGTCAGATACAATCTGTTGTTTCTCTTTATGAGAAGAAAAAACCCCACACCCTAAGAAAGTCTCTAATGTATACTGGCTGGAAAAAAAAAAAAAAAAAAGAAAAAAGAAAAAAAGAACAAGTCTGAGATAGCCATAAAGATACCTGGAGACCAGTATGGTAAAGGAATCTCTCACTGGCATCTTTCAGCAACATCTCCTTTCAGTGGGTGCAGTTGTATTCACAGCTGTGTAAATGTCCCTACAGGATTTTAGTTATTATCTCTCCTACCTGTTCCTGCACCAGAGCAGTTGAGTTTGGGTTGGCAGCAGTGCTGTCATCACATAAACCCTCATCATCATTTTTATTAGGTCTAATCCCTCTCAGAGATAGTTTAGATGATCTGGCCCAGTCATACTTTAGGTCAAGGGACCCTGTGAAATTCCCTGAAAAATGACCCTACTCCAAACTGATTTTCATTACAGACACTTTCCTATTAAAAACTGTGTAGTTTAGGATTAATTTCTGGACAGCTGTTGGGACAAAATTATACTTTACACACATAGGAGAAGAGTTTCAAGTCAAAAAAGCCATTTTCCAAATCAAAGAAATCATGAAGTACGATCGATCACAGGAGGTTGTTCAGGCCATTTTCACATACTGAACTGAAGGAAATTCTGATGGAATGAAAATGGAAAATACATGGGAAACACAGACCAACAACTTCTTCTAACCCAGCAAAACCAGCTGATACTGAGATTCTGTTCACATGCTTTGAGTGCTGGGATTTCTGAACATCAAGCTGTTCTAGGCTCAGGTTTCCAAAAAAAATCTAATGCTTCATTGTCAAGAAGTAGAAGAAATTGTTAATAGGATTTTTACCTCAATTATTAGTACATTTGAACATTCTGAGGACATCAGCCCTGTGAACCAGCACAGAGATTTGGTAATAGGTTCCTTTTAACATTTATAACAAGCTCATAGGTGGCTTCTTTCCTTTTAATTTCAAAGAACATGTACTGTCAAATAAAGGACTCTTCCCTTGTGGAGGAATTAGCAGAGTAACACTTGAAAAAAAAATTATACCCTCTAAATCAAAAAATACACAAGAGTAGCTTGAAATTAGTAAAATAATCACTATTTTTTTGTAGTGGATAAGTGTGGCAGGACAATAGAAGCTTTCAACTTTTAGCTATAAAATGTAATTTAACTGTTTCTTCTGTGCAGTACACCACTGTTTCATTAATACGTATATTTGACTTTCTTCTTTTCACCCCTGATCTAGCTTTGTTTTCTCCAAAAGTCTATACTTATTCTTTCAACCATTTTAAACAGAAGAGAGAGATGTGTTAAGTTTCCTTTCTGTGAGTACTGACTGTTTTGCCAGTGCATTTTTAGACCAAAATATAGGTGGTGAGGTATTTTGATAGAAAGCGGACTACTGGGTAAAGAGGACTGCTGCTACTGTAGAAAGAGGGCAGGAGGCTGGCACGTGGGGATAGTTGGGAGCAGATAAATGGTAAAGAGCTGAAATGCACCTATGGTTCTGCTAAGCCAAGTTCATCAAAAATCATAGGGAGTCCTGCCTCTAAAATAATAGACAAAACAGGACTCAACGGGAGCAGGACCAGCTCCCCAGCTGCACTGCAACCAACCTAGCAAAGGATTCCATACCTCTAACATCACACAGTGAAAAACACAGATTTGAGTAAGTCATTGCCAAACATGAAATCACTTTATAATTGCTACGTAACATCTTTTGTAAACTTTATGTGATGAGAAACTGTGAAATGTAAAAATAATTAATTAAAATAGCAAGATTAAACTGGGAAAGAAACTCACCTATGACTAAGTTTGTATATTGGAAAATATTCAGATAGCCCAGTAAAGACTCCAATGGTTATTTACAATAGGATTAGTTTCATTCACATTGGAGAATACCTGTTATGTTTCTTTAGTTTGTGCTTAAGTATCTGTCCAATTAAAAGGAATCGATCTTCTCCAAAGCTTGTATCTGAACATGGCACCTCCTACTCTGCAATAACTTCTTTGTCTTTAAGAGCTAATATGCCATGCAATTATCATCTATGGATGGTTGTTGTTTTTTAGTGTTGCTTTGGGGATTTTTTAGTCCTCCAGTTCCCTAAGAAATTATCTTATCACTCCACCATAATCGAGCATTCCTTCTCAGTTCCACAGGTCAATGAAAGGGTTAAAAATTCTCTATCTCTATCTTGATCTTTCCTGAAATGGTGTATGGGAATGAAATGGTTGCCAATTTGTTTGCAATGCATTCTGACTGTACGGGAGTTCTTTTTTGCCTGACAGGCAGGTGAGATCAAAGTGATGCAGGACAAAAGGGGCTCAGCAGTGATTTGTCAGGGGACGAAAGGCAGTCCTGTCTGGGAAAGTGGCTGTAGCCCAGAACGAGCCTTCAGATCACTAACACACTAAAGAAATCATGGCATGAGAAAAAGTACAGCAAAAAAGGTTCAAAGGTCAGTTTTATTTGGTTTGGATTATTGGTGCCTCCTTTTAAACCAAAGAGCAAGAAGGGGGAAAAAAGAACAGGCTAATAACCTTTGTTATTGTCCAGGAAAAAAACTCTTTTGTACACATTGCTCGGGGATTGTCTGTAATTAAAATGCTGTTGTTAGATCCAGGACCTGATCCTGCAAAGTTTTACTCATGTGAGTAATTCTCCATTGCATGAATAGTCCTGTGGGGTTGCTCACGTGAATAAAGATTATTTTCATGACAAAGAGTTTGCAAGTTCAGGCATTACATTTGGTTAGGGGCTGCAGGTGTGTCTGTGTCTGTGTGTCTGCTCAGAGGTGGGTGTCCTTCTTTCTAAGCAAAGATTAGATTTTAATGAATGACCTGAAAAAAAACCCCCAAAACCAAAAAACCATATACTTGAAAACTCAAAACAAATAAACAAATCTCTGCAACTGTTTGGATTCTGCTTCCCTAAAATTCAGGTGATTATGAAACCTGCTGTTCTCTTTTAGTCCTGAGGTTTGTCTGCCAATTACTTCACTAATTTTCTTCAGGGGAGCTCTGTCAATCGCCATCCGCTGTAGATCACTCCCAGCAATTAGTATCTTCCAAATACCATTGAGCAACAAATATCTTGGTTTAGCTTATCAACAGTGGTCCTATTCCTTAACTGGTGGAGGATGCTGGTGACATAGCTTGTGTCCAGATTGTTTGGGAATTAGGAATCTTCTCTAGCCGAGGAGGAGGCCCCCACACAGCTGGCTGGAGGGCAGGATGCTTGCTGTGACACACACCCTGCCAACAAGCAGTGGAGAAGCAAAGAGGGAAAGACGCAAGCTGACTGACCCTCCTGAGCTCAGAATAGCCAAATAATTGAGTCTGAGGAGGTAATACAGAATGTGAGTAGGGGCAAGCCTTCCATCCTTCCATCCTCCCGAGAGATAGAAAGCAAAGGCACAAATGGAGCAGAGGAGACTCTATTACTTTTATGGGCTTCCCTTGTTTTTAATCTTACCTGGGAATGGGTGTATTTTGGATATTTAATGTCTAATCAAGATTGGATTGGATAGTAGTCTGAAAATTATACATGTATTTACACTTTCTATGAGAGGAAATGGTACAACTAGTGCTTAGTCTCTAAACAGTTTCTTCTCCACACTGAGATTACTTCCAGTGCAGTGTGGGGAAAGAACCAAATGGTTACAATAAAAAATAAAAAAAAAAGTTGGGTTTGGGTTTGGTTTGGTTCTGTTTTGTGGTTTTGTTTTTTGGTTGGTTGGTTGGTTTGGTTTGGTTGGTTTTTTTTGTGATCAGGTGCAAGATTTTGCAAGTGCAGGGTAATATTTGTTATCCCTAGCTCAGCTGTGCTCAAAAGCCATCATGGGGAGCATGGTGAAGTAGAAAGGGGGCTGTAGATTGTCTCAAGAAGTGTCTTTGAAGAGTATTCCAAGATTCCACTGTTGAGGTCTGATACAGAGACCGGTTTTTAGGGAACAACATTGCACTTTGATGTACCTGGAGCACAGCTTTGGGTAACACCCTTCACATATGAATAAATAAGGTACCTCTGAGACACACAGGTAATGGTGCCCTGAACCTCATAATAAAGTTTAGGAGTGATTAAAATAATATTGGCCACTAGCTCCTAGTTCTACTGTTCTGAGTTTATGAGTTTATGTTATTTAACATCTAAGGAAAAGGAAACAGCTACCAAAGTAGTAATAAGGAAAAAATATCCATTACAAATTCACCTGTGGCTTGCAGAACATGTGGAATTTGGCTGTGGATGTTGATGATACCAAGATTTCCCATACCTGATGCTTACACATCCACTTCTGTGCAAGCTGTTAGCTCAGGTATCACCTGCAATCTGCTATCTGAGACTGAGTTACAGCATTCAGCGGCACTGTAGTTGTACAATGTGAAGACCAGGAAAGAAAATGGCCCTGACCTCTTTTACTGCTCACAATATATCCCTTTGCCACCAAAAAGCCCTCTTCACTGAGAAAATATTTTATTTGGGTTCTTAATCACTAATCTAAATCAGAGGCTGCAAGTAGTAAGGAGGGGATTACTGTTCTTCCCCCATGGCTTTACAACACCAGCCGTGTCACAGGCAGTCCTCAGTCCATTTCTGTGTTGTCATCGATCACAAATTACGTCTACACCTTCTTATTTTGGCTAACATGTTGCTAATTTGTATCATCACTTCTATGAAATTTTTCCAAGGACAGAATCAGCAGTAGAAGCCTGTCTCAGATTAGAAAGTACACGAAGATAACATACTATTAAATTATTAAACCTCCCTCTTTATGTTACAGGTGAAAAATATACCTTGAGATCTAGCAGCTCTGACACTCTTACCCACTTGTCAAATTGGGTTGAAACAGGAGAGCCAAGTTGTCTTGATCTATCCAATACTTTCTTAGATGCACTTAGATACAGAATGTCTAGAATGTGGTATTAATCCCTTGATTAATAACCTAATTGATGAAATTACTGTGAAAAAGAATTTGTTAAAGGTGGCAGAAAAGAGGAGAGTGAGAGGAGCTGAGGCCATGTCTGCTACATGGGGTGACCAGTGACAGGACAGGACACTCACTGGTGCCAGAACCCTCTGCCTTGCGGGAGAGCAGGTGCCAAAGGGGAGAGGCAGCCAGGAACGAGGCCTCTATAAAATCATAAATTTCCCAAAGGAGGGCAGAGGGATGTGGCAGTGAAAAGAGCTTAATTCCTCTTTGTTTGCACTGCTGGGCAGAAGGATTTTAGTAGTAGGATTTCTGCTTCCACAAAACAGGAAAAAAAAAAATATGAAGGAAGGTCATATGTGTTTTTTTCTCAGCAGCTAATTTCCTCTAGGGAGTTCCAGACCTGGCAAGAGACACCAGTCTCTCAGCCCCTCTCTAGAGACAGAGCCTTTGGGAAGGTTCTACACCTGCACAGTAACAAGTGGAGGCCACATTTCTGCTAGCTTGGGTAAGCCCCAGAGCCTGATCCCACATTCTCCTTGGCCACAGACCTCCTCAGTGACCACGACAGAGATCTGGAGGGGAGCAAAGCAGCACTGATATCAGCCCGAGCTTCTCGGTACTCTGGGTTATCCCTGTGTCCTGAGGACCTCCTACTTGCCTAACGCAGCTGGGATAGAGATGGCGTGGCCAGTGTCTGAAACTCTGTAACCAAAGAGGCCATAGTGATGTTGTGTCTAGAGATAAACTGATATGTTTGCATCTGCACTTAGGATACTCAGGAGTTCCTTATGGCTCCATCTTATATTCCATCCAGGCCCTGACTATAAATGTGGGGAGTACTAGAGGGAAAAATCCTTTTAATTTGTTCCTTCCTCACCTTCCACATCTTCCTCTCACCTCTCCTATGTGGGATGTCACGGTGTGTTTGTGCACATGTGTGTGAGGAATACAAATGGGATCATTTCTTTATGCACTGGTGACATATGCCAGGTACTTTTACCTCTTTCCTTGAAGCAAAAGGAATTCCATTGAAATTCATCCAAGGCACTAATTTCAATTTGTGTTTCTGCTTGTTCTCTACATTATCTTTTCAGATTTGAAAGTGGAATAACCTTTCCTTGCCTGTACTTCTCCTGCCTACTTGTCCCTCTTTCTTATCCCTTGATCTAGGTGGAACTCTGAGATACTTTCCATTGTGACCACCTTAGGACAACTTAGAGCCGTGAATGGGATTTTCTGGGAAAATCCCACCCTGATGATGTAAACCTTGATCTAAAGTAGTCTTCCATGAATGCAGGAAGGTTACTAATCTTCAGTTTGGAGTGGATAACTCCTGGCACCAGGTTTTTTCTCCCAGGGACATATGTTAATGCACGTGGCATTTCCCTAAGGCAGCTACTGCCAGTTTTTATCCCTGGCACTTGGGCAGCTCCATGCACAGACCTAAGTCTGACCCCTATGCCTGTCATCTGATTTTGCAAAGTGTTGATCCAACCAGAGCTTGGAGAAAGAGAGATCTTTTATCTTCAGGTAACCCAATTCCCAAAGATTTGCAGGGCTGAGTGAGATCGTAACAAACCTCTGATTGTGAAAGTAACCGGTGGATAAATTCTAAAAGTAGTAAGAGATTTATCTGAATAGCGGGTCCTTCATGCACAAAGCACAATTACATCATGGATATGGGCCAGACACTCTCTCAAGTACACTGCACTTCTCTGTAAATCCAAAGAAACTCTTTGAAGCCGATTTCAAAAACTGATTCTGAGTTACCACAAAAAGAAGCAAAGTTTTTCCAAGAGCTCAGGCTATTAAGCAAAGATTGAGATAGCAAAGGTGTGAAGCAAGTATGCAAATCTGGTCCCCAAGTTATCAACAAACTACGGTTCCGTTGGGTTTATTCTCCTTCTCTCCTTTTCTAGAAATCCCCATATCCCTTGTGTTATTTTCATGGCTGCAGTTTACAATGGCCTATTGGTCTGAATATCCCTATTGTGACACGGTTTGAGCCTGCCACAAATCTTCACAAGCCACGTGACAGTCAGCTAAATGGCACCGTTGCACATATTTTGGTAGTGTTACATTTCTTCTACTGTTTCATTTCTTTCTTATATTGAAAAGGACTAACAGAGGGAAGAAAGAGACTTAAATTTTAGATGTAATGTTGCTACATTCATTGTTTTAAATATTTTCTATTCAGTAAACCATCAAGAGGTTATCTGAGAACAAGGAGAAATAATTTTTCTAGTAATAAGATTGGGCCTGATCCAAATTCACTGGCGTTAAAGAAAAGGCTCTTAGTGAATTCCATGGACTTTGAATGAAGGATTAATCTCTCAGTCCTCAAAGAAACTCTTGCCAACTTTAGTGGAAATTTCCTGGAGTAAGGAACTTAGCACTTGCATCTTGATGTCAATATTATTATTATTACATGCATTATTATTTGCATTATTACATGCATATACCAGATAAGTTAACAGATCTCAATGAGATCACTAAACTACACGTGCTTTTAACCTAAGTACAGATGGTTAAAATTTCTAAATTGATTTATTTTCTGAAGTGCATTAGAGTAGTAGCTCACATAATAGGTATAGAATCAACTCTATCATCCTAAATCTGAAGATCTTGGTTGGTTTGTTATTTTGTTTTTTGTCCATAAGCCGTACAAAGTAACTGCAAACATGAAAAACATTTCATGTGAGTGGATAAGGGGAACAAATATTATATGTCTGTCATGTATTTAGCATTTCCTTTATAGGGTTCTTTGTATCTTCATTTGAAATGATCTAAATCTTATTTTCTCCACCTGAGAAAGCAACCTGAACCTTGCAAGCTGTGAATTTACTCCCTGGAGCTTTCCTCCACCACTCTCTTCATCCTGCTTGCTGGGAGTTAATAGTGTACAATACAATCAACAGTATTGCCTACACATATAGAACAGGGTAATGTGATGCTGTGTGGTCTGGAAAGTCATTTAAACAAGATTATATTGTTCACAGGGTGCAGAATAGCCCCGCTAGGAAACCACAAAGAAAACAAAATATAAGCTGAATAAAATCAACTGAATCTTAAAACCTCTTCCCAATATCAGCAGGTGTGAGGGAACTGCACGGGGCAGGGAAGTTGTGTTTGGAAGATGACATTAGCACATCGCAAACAAACACCTATCACCCAGCCCCCTGTTTTCTTTGAGACCTTCCCACGGTCCACATTGCAGTTAGGATGGATTTTTAATTGGTGAAGGAGGGTGATTTTTGTTGTTATTGTTTGTTTCTGCTGGGGGCTCCACCCACCGCCTCGGTATTTATTGCTCTACAAATTGTAACTTCCTCCTCGTTAGAGTAACGGGCCGCTCGTAAATCAGCGCTGGAGGACCGAGGGGCGGCCGCGGCCGCGTTGGACCGCGGGCTAAAATCAGATCCCGAGTCACAGCACCAGTAAAACTGAATCGCCGCAAAATGTGTGTTTGTAAAGTTTATTACAGGGTGTAGTTAGATTTTTAAGCGTGTGCGCCCGGCTTTCAAAATTTGGCGTGTTCTTTTTCCCCCCCTGTTTACAGTTATGAAGTACTTGAATAGAAATACGCGTTGCTTCGTCATGAAGATGTTAGGATACGTACGTATCCAAATATATGGTCCTTCTCCGAGGGTAATCGGTTCAGAATACAAGTGTTTTGTGCGCTTGCAGCGCGCACACTGTAAGGATGAAAACAGCTGTCTCAAATCCTCACTTTTACCCCAGGACTTTGCCAGAAGAGCTGTGTTTATGGCTTAACTGAAAGAAGGCTTAGAAATATTCCGTTAGCAAGATTAAGAATAATAGATACCTACCATGTTCCATTTAAAATCACACATTTCGAGCGAATTAATAGATCATTATCGATTGTAATTCTAACTTAGTTACGTACGGTCTAGAGCCTATTCTTCCCTCCGCATTAAGTAACAGACTCAAACTGCTCTCTGATTATTACTTTGGGGCTACAAGGAGCTTTGGGGCATAATTAAAAATATTTCCAGAAAGAATCGCTAGACCACATCTGACTTCCCACCCCCTGTTAGAATTAGACCACATCAAAGGGACCCTTTTTGTTTTCAAAAATGGTCACCAGACAACTTAAAATATACAAGAGCGGGCTTATGTTTTATTGTATGGATGTCTGACTGGAGCAAAACGACTTAAGGCTGCTTGCTATTCAGTGTTGTACCAAGTGAAACAAGGTAGCTGTAGCCCTTTGATATTTCCGTGGAGGTCGCCTTCATTTCATTTGAAAGGGAACCATTAATGATAGACCTATAAGTGTTCCCCTCCCTAATAAGTAGAATACACATCGCTTGGGAAGCCTGTCTGTGTCAGATGCCCAGGGCGGAAAGATTTGTAGATGATGGTGCTAATTATGAAAATGTGATCAAGATGGAAGCAATTTGAGCAAAAGTCATTAACGTGTTACTCTTCCACCCACTAGTCTTTTTGGTTTATTATTGCGGTGGGAGGGGGGAGGCGGATCTTGCGGGGTGGTTTTTTTTGGTTTGCCTTTTTTTTTTTTTTTTTTTTTTTTTTTTTCCCA
>JANIJG010009760.1:0-13826 GCA_024611175.1 Megaceryle torquata
CCCCCCCCTTTTTTTTTTTTTTTTTTTTTTGGGTTGGTTGTTTTTGGGGTTTGTTTGGTGTGTTTTGTTTTCCCCCCAGTATCCTTGCTTATGGTTGCTTAATTTATGTTTCAGTAGATTCCTATGGGAAACACTCTGCCACCTCTCCTCTGAATTAATAAGCATCTCAATTGCAT
Organism: Megaceryle torquata; assembly: GCA_024611175.1. Taxonomy (NCBI): domain Eukaryota; kingdom Metazoa; phylum Chordata; class Aves; order Coraciiformes; family Cerylidae; genus Megaceryle; species Megaceryle torquata. The sequence goes on from JANIJG010009760.1 coordinate 177, forward strand.
GCGAAATGTTACACTGCATTAGCGTGAAGGTATGATCAATAAATGACCAGTTCAGTCAACATTTGGAGAGACCTTGCAAAATGCGAGGTCATGCCTGAGGAGAATACAATAGCAAAAATGTCACCAGGCAATTGCAGTGATTTGACAATAATTAGGGTATTGCTTTTACTTACACCCAAGTCTTAAACAACTCCGCTGGGCTAGTAAACTATTTGTCTAATGTAAACATTACTGTTAATCAATCCCTTTTAAATAAAACAAAGTAAAATTTTCTCCTGAAGAATCTAATGACAACCTCACCATTTCTCAAGGTATCCATCTTACTCAAGCAGTACTCATTTTTACTTTAATTTGGACAGTCATTGTTTTATCAATAATGAATAAAAAGCACATTTTCATTTGCAACATTATAATTACAAATCATATTCCAAAAATATACCACAGAAGCAAAAGCGCACTCTTTTCAGGACTATCATTCTAGAAGATAAATGTATTTACTTCTTTGCTATGGAAAAGCTTATGAGAAATTAAGATCACCACTTTGTGGAGTCAGTAACCATAGTAAGAAGAAAATGGAAAGTGTAGAGTCCCATGATATTTCACAGTATTATCTGTGCTCTTTCAGCTCCCTAATATTAGAAGAGCAAGTAGGAAATGTTCACAGAGCTCAGTTGCTTCTACTGTATAGTCTTGCTCCCTCTTTATATCTGCATAAAATCTGGTTTTTGAATGCTCAGCTTTAATAATTTGGAGCTGCTACTCCTGTGAAATAAAAACTCTGCCTTGCATCTTTGAAGACCAGAATGATGCAAAATCTGATGCAAAATCTGATGCAAAGTCTAATTCTCACATGTAAACATTAGTTTGTACAGAAATAGTCTTCTTGCATCAAAATAAGTCTACAAGCAATTTTGAAAGGACAAAGTGTTTTGCCCAAGATGAAATTTTTGTTTAAAATCTAACAGGATGATCAATTGTCACAAGGTCTTGGCAGTAAACCTAAGTCCAACTGCCTGCTCCTCTTCCAGAAAGTAGGAATTGATTATTTAGCATTATTTATTATTTTATTATTGCTCTTCAGGCAAAGATACGGTATCGTTTGGATTTACATATTAGAGGCAAAGAAAGGGTCCTGCTCATGAAAGTTTGGGGAACTGATCTGAAGGACACCAGTTACGCACTCTTATTCTGTTTCTTTCCCAGAGTCAAATAGTAAACAGTAGAGAAAAAACATAGCTCACCATAGCAATTTAATATAATCATCTTCCCATCATATATATCCTCACCTGTATTCCTTGCTGAATGTAACCATATACCTTCAAACCAACTGTATGCAAAACAAATTTTCACAGTATTTGCCTTGTGATATCCAGCTGATAGCAGAGCAAACCTGCATATTTACATGATAAAAGCCAAAAGTTTGCCCTTCCCCCCTTTTTTTGTCCAATGCAAACTTTAGCACAAATCTAAGCAAAAAGACTGAAAGCAAGTTATGAAACATAAGAAACAGATCAATATGTAATCTCGATATTTTTCATGTTCAAAAAGCTGCTGCATCCACATAATTGCAACTGAAGTAACTGCAGTAACTTTGCTGCTTTCTATTATAAATGAAAAAGGTAAAAAGTTGCCTTGTTTATTTTACTTGAAGAGGTACCATTCATTGTTTTCATACAGGCTCTTTGATTTTTCTCACTGTAGGAAATGTGCATTTTGCTTCCTAACTCAAACACCTGCAGGAAGAGAAAAATAGGTTTTTATCTTTTGCTTGTAGCTAGACTAATTTTAGGGTTTTAGCTTTATAAAAATGTATTCACAGTGGACATAAATTCAAAAAACAGAACACATAATGTGTTAAATAGGGGCCCAAAAGAACTTAGATCCTTTTTCAAATAAACAAGAGCAAAATTTATGACTCTTGGTTCATTGCAGGATAAGTCTTGCTGTGGAGCAAGATCACTGTGGTCACCAAAGTGACAAGTGGCAAGGGTGCAGCAAAGTCTTTATGGAAGGCTTGCTGTCAGATATGCTGTCAGGGCCCTCTTTAGATGTGGGTTTGGTCCTGCTGTCCACCCTGCAATACTGCATCCAGCTCTGGAGCCCGCAGCATAGGAAGGACATGGACCTGATCAGAGGAGGGGCACAAAAATGATTAGAGGGCTGGAACACCTCTCCTACAAGGACAGGCTGAGGGAGCTGGGATTGTTCAGCCTTGAGAAGTCTCCAAGAAGACCTAACAGCCACCTTCCAGTACCTGAAGGGAGCTTACAAAAAGCCTGGAGAGGGCCTGTTTACAAAGGCCTGGAGTGAAAGGATGAGGGGCAATGGTTTCAAATGAGAAAAGAGTGGATTTAGATTGGATGTAAGGAAGACATTCTTTACCATGAGGGTGGTAGAACACTGGAACAAGTTGCCCAGGGAGGTAGTTGAGGCCCCATCCCTTGGAGACATTCAAGGTAAGGCTTGATGAGGCTCTGAGCAACCTGCTCTAGCTGAAGATGTCCCTGCTCTCAGCAGCAAGGTTGGACTAGATTACTTCTAGTGGTCCCTTCCAGCCCAGACATTTCTATGATTCTATGATCCAGTCTTTACTCTTGGGAATAGCCTCAACCAATACTGCAGTTAAGATTATTTGTAGCACTTCATCAGTGCATGGTTAGTACTGTAATTACTTTACACTAAAAAAAAGCCCAGCTGAAACTTTATAATATTGTAGAACAAACTATATTTATACTTACTAAGAAAATTTTCGGCTCTTAGAAAGAGAAACATTAACTATAATTCAGTGTTTAAAACCCATTAAAAGGAAAATTTTAAATCATCCAGGTCACTGTGAGTCAATTTCAAGTTTCAAGAAGAGGAAAATACATTTAAACTTAAAAACATAATCCTAGTATAATTAATTTAATTAGACATGAGTACAGTTGCAATAATTCATAAGATTGTTAGTATGAATAAGGGTAATCCACTTTATAAAAACAGTGACAAAATATAGTTTTTTAGACTTGTAAGCTCCAGTCATAGGAAGTTCTGCATGGAAAGAAGGAACATAGATGGAAGAGAGATCTTGCATTTTTTCGTTGAATCTCTTTTCACATTGCTATCAGGCCTTTCTGCAATCCCACTCTCGTGCTTTACAAAGCTATTGCTGTCAAGCAAATTTTGAAGAACTTTGTGTAGAAATAACTACCACCGTAGGAATGCAAAACAGAGTGTCCAGTGTTTCTAGTATACACTATTTGTGCATATTCAGTTTGTATTCATTTTCTCTTACAGTGAGATTCACTAGTTCTCCTAAAATAATTAATATTAATTATGGAGTAATTATCATGGTTTGAGCTAACGTATTTAATTCTGTACTTGAAATAAACTTAGAGAATCACAGAGTCCATTGCTGAGTCTTAACTGAGAAACAGTAACTCCTTAAACTGTAGTAATGGGGTCACTCAGAACGCTTTGTTTCTAATTTTTATGTTTCCTCACAGGTCGATAACAGCAAAATGCAGGAAAGAGAACCATAAAAAAGGAAGTAGCCTGTTCTCCTCCTCCTGCATTCTACTCATTGTTTTTGCTCTTTTCCTTGCCATCTATCACTAAATTCTTAAACAAGCAACAGTTTGCTTGTTCCTTGTAACTGTAGGTAATATGGCATGACACAATAGATCTAGACATTAATATAGGGTGCTATAATTTAAAAAAAGCCTTTTAAATAAGTGTATATTTTAAAAGAAAAACAAGTTTACTTATTTTTAAAGAACTGCAGCAATTTCACAGTAAACTGGTATAAGTTTCTGAAGTTATTCCACATTTCTCCATAGAAGAAATAAAAGAAAATGACACAAAGACAATAAAGGAAATATTACTATTTCACTGGTGATAAAGTCACTGATTAATCAGACAAAGCTCTGTAGAATTTTTGTTACACCTCTTCAAAAATCCTGCTAGATAAATGAGAAAACTTAATTATCACCATACTTATCAAAGGAATACTTTGTGCATAGTATCATTTTCATATAACAGATGGTTTTAGCTATTACTGTGACAAAACCAGAAAAGATCAGAACAATCTGAGCTAAAGGGGGGAAATCCATTCTAAACCTATTTTAGTAAACTATTAATCCACTGTGCATCTAAAAAAATTAAACAGCTTGTAATAACATGGTAAATATTTTCTATCTTTAATGTTAGGCTAATGATTTTAAAACAACAGTACTCAAAAAAGTGAAAAGGTACTTAAACATCAATTAAGTTCAAAATACTGTTCTCAACAATGTAAGTTTTTACAGTCATGAGTTACAATTATAACATTTTCATTATAATTTTACATACATGATGGAAACTCTTTTGCCTTTTTTTTTTTTCCCTCTTAGAGATAAAACAGCTTTAAATTGTAAATGTTGATGATTTCATTAAATCAAATTTAGATATGTCACCTTGTATTTTACAAAAAATCACACCTTAGTTAAATAATAACCCTCCTTTTTATGCTCCATCCAGACTCTACAAGAAATGCATAACTTGTTTTTCTATTTCACGTTTCTTTCATGGCTTGATCCAGTAAATAAGAACTGGACATGGGCAATTCCTGTACTCAGACATGTCACAGTTTTAATTGTGCCCTAGATATTGCAATCTTTTATAAAATGTGTTGCCTAAGAACCAAACTAGGCATTCTTGAAAAGCTGAAGCTGGATTTTGCACAGACTATATTTGAAAGCAACATGTGGGCAGAAGGTCTAAGGCAGAGTGGGGTTATTTTCTCTCTACTCTCGAGTCAAGAGCTCTGACTGCAATCAATGTGGCAAGTGTCATTGAAACGTACTCATGCGTGAGAGCCTGTAGGCTCTGGGCATGTCCTCAGGCACTGAGTGGCTTTCCATCCAGTGTCATGATAGGATGTGCTAACAGAGCAAATCAAATAATAGCCAGACTCTCTGAGATGTTATAAATTATCTCTACTCTACTGGCCTCTCTGGATTTTTTCCTATTAGACATGGACAGTAAGTAACACTAAAGTCTTACTCTAAACTGAAATTTATTATTACAATCATACCAAATATATTCTTTTCTCATGTAACTTATCTTGCATTAGTTGATACATAGGTAAAGCTTGTGACTCTATTGAATATAATTTAGATTCTCAGGTAATATAAAAACTGAACTAAATATTTATGAGTTCCCAGTGAAAAAAGGGAAATGTCAGGCAGAGTGTTACAGAGCAGGATCATTATGTTTAAACTGAAAATAGCAATGGTAACACACACTTTTCCTGATACAAATATTTGTGTTCCAACTTATGGTCCAAATATTATTTCCATTATAAATGTCAATCAATATTTAGAGAGTTAATCCTTCTCTAATTAAAGTCTTGTTACTGATATTTTTATTTCATTAATTTGAGGAATAGGACCTGTCTCATAGAAATAAAAAATGCCTTAATACTGGAAATTGTTCCACTGCTTCCCACATCAAAAGCAAAACTTAATTTTCTGTTTATAGAGTCAATTACATTTTCTGTGTCTTAGGATAGATTTCTGTAAGCTGGCCTTTGTCTTTTGCTGAAAATAATTTTCTCAAAGCTGCTAGATTACTATTAAGGACTAGAGAGAAGGGTGTATATCAAAACATTAAGAAAAATAATCAAATTCAACATTCTGACTAGGAGCAGGTGAAATTGTAAAAGACAATAGCTGCCACAGATATTTACTCACACTGGATTTTAGAAACAGTATTTGGAAGAGAACTTTCTTAGTGCTTCCCAGAACTACAAGAGTCTTTCTTAAAAGTATCTTTCAGCGATGTAATTGAGACAGACAGGACATGGATGCTGCACCTATTAAGTCACAAACTGTCATTAGTAACAGAAGTTCAGGTGTCTGATGTTTACCATACAAAGCATCCATACCATACAACGGATAAGAGTTAATTTTTTTAGTCTGTAATAGTCCAGGTACTGACTATTGAAATGAAATTTCTTCTTTCAAATCATTCTGGCTTTTCCTGTTTTATTTAACATATATTCAAATCCAAGACCAGAAAAATAATCTTTTTATGGTTAATTTTCCATTATATTTAAAAAATATGCTCACAAATTGGAAATTCATTTAAGAAGTGCATCGAGTATCGGGTGTTTGTTGTATTTCAGTAGCAGAGCCTGTAGTGAAACATTCACTAGGACTTCAAATACTGGTGACAGAGGGTACAAAAAGTGACCCAAAGAGTTGCAAAGTTAGACTGAAGCAGACTGAAATTAGAAGTGGGTTTGTCACATATACATTTCATAAAAAGCTGAATTTCTGGTTTTTGCTCCAAAATGAAATTGAAAAAACCCACAACCAGTCAAAACAATTATGTTTCTACAAACAGACAGTTCTAACCAGCTACATATTAAAATATGGCATAAGTAAAAACAGAAAGGAGATGTCATGAGTATAAATGTTTCATAAAAGAGGGGAAATCTGTAATGAGTGAAAACCAGATGACTAGCAACTAATTGCCTAATCTTTGAAGCAGAGGCACTTATGAAGGAAGAAATACAACCTCTTGATCATACTAACAATATTCTGATTTCCCAGTACATAAATGGAGCTGAAATGTGAGAAGGCTTTCTGTCCATATTAAGTAGGTTGGTGATACAGTTTACACATTTGGTGTGGCACTTGTTTTGTTTCTGTGTCATCATTTCATTTTCTCCCCATCATCACGTCTCTTGAAAAAAAAAAAAAAAAAAAAAAGGATTATCCATAAGAAGTTTAACTTTGAGTCTACAAGGAATTGATAACATAGCTGAAACTAAGAGATAAAAGCATTTAAAAGACGTTCATGCTAAACATGTGTTTAGCACATTTTAGGGGAGAAAAGACAGGCTGGAGGGTTTTTTTTCCTAATGGTGTTAAGTACAAAGTTACACCATTGAAACTATACACAAGAACTTTGTTTTAATGGGGCTCATTTTCATTCCTTTTACTCTAGTAAAAGGTTTAAAGATAATAATTTCATGATATTATATCTACAAGGTTTTACAAATTCTATTAATAAAAGAATGAAACAGAACTTACAAAACTAGTAGATATTAGTTGTATTTGAAAGGTGGAAATCAAATCTTAGGTGGTAACAGAATGCTCTCATTCCTAAAATACCCTCTTTTCAATAGACATCCCTTATATTGAAAACTACTTAAGTTTTAATTCAAGTGTATAGAAACTTATCTGAAAATATAATTACCATATATACATTAACTAATTAATTAGTCCTATATTCACAATGAGTGTAGAGAAAGTATGAAAGTTCAGTAAGAGGGATGTTATTAGTGACAATATTTCATAAGCATCAATGAAAATGTTGCATGTTGAAATCCTCGTGTCAGGAGATAATGACAGAATCATAGAGTGGTTTGGGTTGGAAGGGACCTTTAAAGATCATCTTGTTCCAACCCCCCTGTCATTGGTAGGGACACTTCCCACTAGACCAGGTTGCTCAAAGCCCTGTTCAACCTGGCCTTGAACACATCTAGGGATGAAGCCTCTACAACTTCCCCAGGAAACCTGTTCCAGTGTCTCACCATCCTCAGAGTGAAGAACTTCTCCCTAATCTCTAATCTATATCTACCCTCTTTCAGTTTAAACCCATTACCCCTTGTCCATCACCATAAGCCCTTGTAAAAAAGTCCTTCCCCAGATTTCTTGTAAGCCCTCTTCAAATACTGAAAGGCTGCAGTAAGTTGTCACTGGAGCCTTCTCTCTTCCAGGCTGAACAATCCCAACCCTCTCTGTCTTCATAGGAGAGGTGTGGTAGCTTTTCACAGCTTGATAGTATACAAATGTTATATTAATCACAGTACCTATATGGAGAGATTGTATTTTTAAGTAACAGAACACTGATCTGATCCTATTTTCATCATCTACTTGGAATCACATATGCAGTCATGTAAGTATAAACACATAATAAACATGTAATTAATATAAGCTTATTAGCAAGGAGAGGTTGCGAAGTCATAAGTAAATAAATAGGTTTAGAATCACACATCAAATATCCAACCTGTGCCTGCAGCACAAATGTGCTGTAAAGACAAAACAATCTAAATAAAACTTGTTTTGACATACAGTAACTCATATTGCAGGTTTTTGTCTCCTGTGAATCCTAGGAGGAAGTTCTTCCCCTTCTGCCTTCATGGCAGCTTTTCCCCTACCTGCTTGTCAGCTGCAGTAAGTGGCACGGAGATGGAAATCAACTTCACCATCATTTTTCTCTGCAGAAGTCATCTTTCTCTTCTCCATCATCAGGTTCTGAAAGAGCAGGTTATCTCCATCTCTTCCATCATTTTAGACGAAAGACAATTCTTCTTTTTTTAACTTTGAAAATATTTTGCTCTACTAACAATTTTTGAAGTATTAAATTTTACTGCTGTTTGTAGCCCTCCTTTATGCCTTTGCTCCTGACTAATTGTACATTCATTTAAATGGCATTTTAGGAATCAACAATTAAAGGAAAGCAAACCAATGCATCAAACAGCACCAAACTCTCTAGATCATACGCACACATAGAGCCAGGAGTGGCTTCACATTTCAAAATGACAAAAGCATCATTGTTTGGCTTGAAAGTTTACTATGTGAAAAGCAAGTTTTCCAAATTTACTCCAGATATTATTATTTCACAGAATCACAGAATCATAAACACTTGTTTTATGGACTTCAGTGAACAGCAATTCAGGGTGAGAAAGGAAACATAATCCATGTAGAAACTGAACTCTTTTCAAGGGTTTTTTTTTGGAAAAGGTTCTTTGAAAAGGTTCATTTCTTTGGAAAGATTCTTTCAAAGGCAAAACACAAGACTCCTTTAACATATAACTGTAATAAGTATAACATAACCCTTTCCTGCTGTGGAGAACATAACCCCAAACAGAAACTCTTTCCTGACCTTTGTTAGTTATCTAGTTACTGATGAACTTCCATAATATGATTCTTAGTGGTCAGGACTGCAGTCCTTCAGGGGTCACAAAAAGGAACCAAAGGAGTTCCAACATAAACATGTTCTCACTGTTCCTTATCAATCCTGTCTATGCTAAGACTAAAAATCCAGTCTAGAGATTTAGTGTATTGAATGTTCCTCACACACAGCTTTTCTAGAGAGAATGTTTCTCTTATGCAGTATATGCAATCCCCAGAATCCCTCCCAAACATCTATTTGTGGGTTTTTTTACTTTTAGAGTAGAAGTACTAGGGTAGCATATGTGCTTTGGCTTAGGATAAACAGTCACCAAATGTGGACAAGTTAGCAAGGGGGTCTGTCCTGCTTCATTGCCTGAACTAGTACAAGTAGTCTAAAAAAGATGAGATCCTACTTACACTTCTGCAGTTTTGCTATAACATTGGTACTTCACTGTTTTATTCTTTCTGCATTGCAGTGTTGCTTCAAAAATCTGTGAGACTGAGGTGGAGGCACATCCGTAACAAGCATGCTATAGGCATTTTTAAAATGCATTATGCATTAGCCTTATATCCATGAACATGTCAGTAATAGAGTAAAATCCTCCTGTTGCAGTGAGCTTTTGCAGTCGTTACATGTACAATTCACTTGTAGAAGCCTAGCCTAGCCTGTTACAGAAGAAATGCAATAAAAAGCTTTTCCAAATTAAATAGCCTCTGATTTTCTAGTCTAGTTGCACATTTTAATTATGAATCTAATGAACTGTAAATGTGACATCAGAATTCTTGTCTAATACCAAGAATTTGGATTTAATTAAAAAATAAAATTATACTAAGCAGATAAGTTTAATGATCATAGCGCAATTAAAATATGCAATCATGCTTGCATAAAATACATAATCTTAGGATGTATTTACACCATGTCCTCTTTGTTTCACTCAAAACTGTACTAGTTTCTAACACTGTCCTAGAAAACTGGCTGAGCAGCTCCTCTAACTGCACCATAGAAAATCCCTTATGTAACAACTCTACCACAGCTTCTTGGTTGATCTTTCTACAACTAAAGCAGGTTCCAATTTGAAGTTCTAATTGCATACACTGTGACAGGCTCTTTTATTCATATCTTACAACATCCTCTTACCTTTACCTTTTTTTTTTTTTTTTTCACATTTAGCATCACCTGCATAACCTATTCAGAAATAACTAACAGTTCAATTTGATCTGAACTTACACTGTATAAAAGGGGAGATTTTGTGGCATAAATATTGTGGGGAAAGAAAAAAAAAAAAGGAATTGTTGCCTTACACCAATTTAAGCAGGTTTTGCATTGAAAATAAAAAAGGCAAATTTAGTTGAAATAGAAGACTAGAAGACTATATAGGTTCTACAGATATTCTGGGCAAGGAGAGTTTGGCATCATTTACTTGGGCTTTCGGTCTTGTTTCTTTTTAGTTCTTGGTCAGAACAGCACTTTCAGACACATCTATAAAAAGTGCTGAGGCTACCCTGAGATGTGAGGGAGGGATCAGACAGTAACATTTCAATCAACAAAACATAGCTTTTCACTGCCTGTATAATCTCTTGTATAATCTCTAGCAGTGTAAATCACCATTTTGTCTTGGTCTTCTCTTTGTATTTTTTGAAAATGGGCCTCTTTTAACAGCCTGTAGCTCCTCCAACAATGATCACCATAATCCCTAAAATACTCAAGGCCACCATTGTAGGACAGAAAAGCTGAATAAGGTATAGAGGCAGCAACCTCAACCAAACTGCAGAAAAAACCCCACTTTCATTGTACTGTATGAGTTTTATTAAAAAAAAAAAACAACTCCTTTCTGTTTAGATCAAATACTTTAGAGTATGCAAAATGTTGGTCAAATCTCTAAAGATGCCAGTTTTGGTGGAACCCAAATCACCTGTCTTGATGGGAAAGTGACTCACAGTTGCCTAAGTTTTGGTAACCTTTACAATTTTCAACCAAATATATGGAAGTTTAAGAAGATCCTGCCTCCTACTACCATGCACAATTTGATTTATTGTCTCTTTTTTAACTAAAACTATCTCTGCAACCAAAAGTTTTTATATACATATTTGTACAATGATCTGAAGAACAGTACAATTTTTTGTGCCACATGACACTGGGCGCACATCTTTGCTTTCCGGAAACATCTAAGGGATTGAACCTTGGTAGGTTAGAAACACATAAACTTTGCAATACTTTTAATATTACAATATCTGCCATAAGGAAAATCTGGAAAGTTTCAAATGTATGCATATTTGAGGAAAACATTTATTAAAGATATCTCATGAGAAACCTGAGTGATCGGAGAGACAAGCCAGTTATTGCTAAAAATTACAAAAAAGAAATTCCTTTTGAGAAACCAGCAAAATTCTCTCATATTTCAAAAGTTTTTTTCCAAAACATTAATCTTAATGGAATGAAAAGTGATTTTTGTGAAGTCATTGGATTGTCTACAAACTGGATTAAATGTATTCTGAAAAAACTAATTGTATTTATGATACAGTTGTTTAAATGTATATGATGTAAGATGCATGTGCCCTTTGGCTGCTTATTCCTTCAAATAAAGCAAGGGATTGTTTCATTTTTCAGAACTACTAGGTGCCTAAAAAGAGCAAGATGCACTCAGAAGCAAACTTAATTAACATGTATGTATACTGTCTCCTTAAGAGATAAGGTGACTAGTGTAAAAAGAAACCAACAGTTTGTGGTACAGTTGGAACAGTAACTGTTTTAACAGTAGAAGAAAATAATTTGGGCAGGCAGCACAGTCTAAGACAGGAAAAGGAATCTTGGACTCTAGAGTTTTAGTGTTGCTGTAGACACGCATAAAAGGGTAATTTTATCAAGAGACTAACCGTGTTCTTCGGCCAAAATTTTTCTAAACTTCCTTTCCTCAGTCTGTGAAATACAAGCATTTATATTTCTATTGCTTTGCAGCATATAATCCACACTGAATTATACGCTCAGTGCGTGTATTTTTCATTTGGGTTACTTTGTATTGCAATAATTGACAGGACATTTATCTGAATATCTTCATAATCCAGGACACTGACTCTTCTTTATATAATGGACATGACAGTTTTGTAAGAAAATGTTCTCTTTATTGCAGAAAGGGCCATGGTACTTTAGATTTTGAGTCCCAGGAAGGTCCCTTCATCTGAATCTTTTACATTCCTCATTTAACAAAAACTTCCAACTTCTGTCTGAACACATAAGTGTACAGAGAAGCTAATCACTTATCAACGTTGTGTCCAGGTCTAATCAAAGCCATGTGTTACTGAGACTGTGCCTGTAAGAACTGAAGCCCGAGCAGTTCTGAACAAGACAATTTGACCCATTTTTTTTAAGTGACATGATCACCCTATTGAAACAAGTACTTTGTTTTGTTGAGGAAAATCATTTCGGCAAATTGCCCTGGGAGGCACTTTAAGGGCAATCATTAAAGCCTACAGCTGCCAGTAGTAATGCCTCAGACAAGGCAGATGAGGGTGTAGTGTAGCTGGTCATAGAGAAGCAGAGAGGAGAAAAAGTCAGTTCCAGAAATTTTTGAGGAATCAAAGTGAACTGATGGTATAATTGAGAACTAGGCTAATACTCTAAATGTAGGTTACTACATGAAATTGAGAGAAAAAAAAAATCAGACCACAAGTACAAGATGATAAAACCGCAAAATTAAACTCACAGACTAAACATAAAATTAAAAATCGGGGAGTGAGAGGGTGGAGTTTGATTTTAGTAATATAAAATTAGATGTCAAAAATGTCAACACATTCCTAGTACTTCTCTAAGTACCATCTTCCAATTTGGAAGGTACAGTAAAATCAATCTTTTCATTATGCTGGTCCTACCTAGTGTCAGTAAATACAGATGCAATAACTGATAGCATTGGCTTAAACAATTTATACATTTGGGATGAAAAAGGTAAAAGACTGAAAAAAAAATCTATTTTATGCTCATTTATGGCTATTTATGAATGTGTTAACTTTTTAAGGGAAATAATAATAATAAAAAAAAGACAAATTAACATTTTAAGAGATGAAAAGTATTCATCCTGCTTTCAACGACACTTCTGATTTGTCTTTTGACAAAGAAAAATGTGATAGTTATAAATAAGTCTTCAGGTTAGAAGAAAATGTAAATTTTTTAGGTTCAAGTCCACATGAAATTACAGTGACCTTGGTGGGATATTTTTTTTTGTTAAGGATTCAGTGAGTTTGCTTTCCATTTTGTATTACTGCAGAACATGTATGCTCATCTATAACTTTTTTTTTTTTTTTAATCAAAAAAACCCAAACCATAAATAATTTTATCAAGCTACTTGGGTCAGCCAAAGACTCGAACAAAACAGGATGCTGGTGGATTTTTCTGTTAGTCTCTAAATAAATATCATAGGTTCAGATATAAATAGTAGGGGGAGAACTGACCAAAAGTATGACCCATTGAAAGACACTGAATTTCACGCCCTGGTTTCTATATTGACCCTTCCTTCCTTCCAGACTAAGAGATATGTTATTGCATTGTTAAGTGCTTTAATAAGAAAAGATTTCATAGATACTTTTACAATCTGGTCCTTAGACTTCAGAACTATCCAAATGCTTTTAAAGTGTAACTCTACAGCTGCATTTAAGAAATATTTTTAATTCTATTCACATTCCACTGCTTTTTAAAATTTTTATAAGAGACTAGAATAATATTTATTTATTA
>JANIJG010009760.1:13842-64779 GCA_024611175.1 Megaceryle torquata
TATCTACCGTACACTTCTATAACACGCCAGATTTAATCTTAGACTCAGGTTTAGGAGATGGCTGCCTTTCTCTACTGATTCTCTTATCTGACTGTTTTAGCAGTGCAGAGATCAGATTGTGGCAGCCAGAATGATAAATAATGTGGAACTAGGAATAGTCAGGCTTATTTGTTAAAAAACATCTCATCAACTCACCATTTTTCTGCATATGTTCAAAATAATGGCTCCCAGCTTCACATAAATTTTATCAGAAGGACTCAGAAAGAAAACCAAAGAAATGTCACACAAACTTCCTAGAAAAGAAGCAGTGTAAGAGGCATTAATTCACAATTCTGCAATCTCTAAATGTAAGTCAGCCTTAGAAATATCTCCTCACATACTGTATAAAGTAGGGGAACCTGACTAAGATCAATTTCTTTTTGCTTTTATTGTAGTGTTGAAAAAAAAAAAAGGTAAATAGATAGATAAAGGAGTGAAAATAGAAGCTTTGTCATGATTTCCATTTCTTTAACTTGCAACAGCTTGGAATAACCCTTTGTGATCAAGGGTTACTATGTGTGGAAGTTTTGTCCAGCTGCAAGATTAATAAAATCAGCAACTTGGCAGTTATAAATAAATTTGCAAAAGGAAAATCCCCATTTCTGTAGATTACAACTGAAAGGAGAAAAAAGCACATTCCTGGAGTGATTCCCAACACTGAGGTGGGTACTAATACAGCTCATTTTAGAGGCCCCTCTAAAGTCACAGCCACCCAAGAGGGCCCATTCCATTCTCAGCATCTAACAAGAACAGCAGCAATTTCCTTTCGTGGCTGCCAGTGAGAACAATGAGCTGAATCAAAATCAGGAATCGCAACTGGGCAGGTTAGAAAAATGAACAAGTAAAACGCCAGTCTTCTATGTTCAAGGGAGTAGCACAAGCAAAATAAAACAATCTCAAGTGTCAAAGGGTTCCATGTCCTCATGGCTTCAAAAATGTCCCTAGATAGAGCTGATTAACCCCACTAATTTCACTAAGTCACCAATGGCAAAACTGAGAGCTAAATGCACTCCTTTGCCCTTTTTTTTGGCCTCATAGAGGAAAAAGACTTTGATACATAACTCATTAAAGTGCACAGGGCACTTTTTGGTAAGTCTTGAAATGGTGGGAGATAACTGGAGACCTGATCTCTTTGCATACAGGAATAATAGATCTTGCTAGCATTTATTTAAAGCAATAATGAACTCTTTGATCTCTTTAATCACATAATCCAGAGAAAATTATTCTTGATTCTTCTTCTTAAACTCACTCAAAGACAAGTTCCAAATGATTAATAGTCAACTGCAAAAGACTTGTCTTAACCTGATTTGCCCTAGAGACACTGTGCTTTTAGCTTGGGAAGTTTTTTCAACAAAAAAAAATTAAATTCATTTCCATTCTAATTTGTTCTATTACTTTTTCATTAGCTAGATGCTTGATTTTTATAACACTAAAAGTGACTTCAACAGAGCTTTAACTGAAAACTTAAACATTTGCAATCAACATTTTCAACTGGACTTGAAGCAAATTATGCTGTTCTAATGTTTATATATATATATATATGGGTTGGTTTTTTATCCAGTCTCCCAAAGCAAGTAATACACTGTGTTGCTTTAAAGGAGCAGATTTGAAACTATAATTTTAGACTGAGGTTTAGAAGTGGAGAGCAGCAATCCAGCAGTAGTATTTAGATGGAAACTGTATTTGAGGAAGCAAATTCCTACAGTCTTGTTCCTAACAGGGACATATAATGTCTGTTAGGAACAGCAATTGCAGGGGCTGACACAGAGGGGAAAAGAGCTTTTGGTTGAAGAATAACAAGGGCAAGTCTTTCCCTTGCCTGTGGCTCAACTCAGTCAAATTTTGCACTGTAAGATCAGTAAGTTACAGTGATTCACAGACATGGCTTCAGGATTTTACATGATTTCTCTAACTCCCACCTTAAGTCAAAAGAGCCCTTTTAGTACTGTCCACTTCCATAATATGTGGAGGATGTCTCCTCTTACCTATCCCTGTAAATACTGAAAAGAAAATGGCAATTCAAGGTTCAGGCTTTTCTTTCATTCATCACCAAATGAAACACATACAAATATTTTAATAGAAATCAAACTGTACAAAATAGGAACGGGTGATGAAATGGGTGCCTTCTTCAGGTGACTGAAATCAGTCAACAACAACAACATATGCTCCTTATATAACTATAAAAAATAATATGCTTTTACTCTCTCCCCTCCCATCGTCTCAATATTTTTGAAAGAAACAGAAAAAAACTCAGTTAAAAGTGCTGAGGGTGCCTGAAATTATGTAATACAGACTTCTGTTTTCAGAATCAAAGCTACAGGTAATTTAATGAGTGCAGTACAAATGCTGAAAGACCAGAGACTCCAAGGTTCTTTTAGGGTAGAACACATGCTGAAAGGCATGAAGATGAATTTGCTGAAATACATACAATAAAGGGATCTGTTGTAGTGGACTTCAAAAGCACATCAGCCTCCCAGCAAGTCATGGCACATGGCTGCTAAAGCGTGGATGTAACTACAGTCTCATGGTGTGAGTTCAGTGGTCCAGGCTACTTGGCTTGGTGAGGGCAAACACAAAGCTGGTTAACTTAAAGCAGTGCAGCTGTGGAGGAGCACTGAAATAAGGCTGAAATACTGAAGTACACTGAAATAACAGTACAAGCTTTTCTCTTAATCAGCCAGAGGAGGGACTCAAATCTGGGTATTCCGCATTCCAGAACTGTACCCTAACATTACCACAAGTCCATTTACTCTCACTAATCAACCCTGAGCAGACAAAAGAGTCTACACTGCACAGATGGGGCAGTTAATTTCTTTTTCCATTGTGTTAGCAATACTCTCCATGATTCAGTAGCAGCTGTGAAGAGAATGGTAGATGTCCCCAATCTATACTTCATTTAACTCCTGGATTTCAAAGGCATTGCCCTGTGTTGAGAGTGAAAATTCCTTTTCAGCACTGGAGTGTGATCTTTCAAAACCCTGTTGAATTTAAATAATTTTTGATTTTCTGTCTTTTGTATTCTGTTTTTCTCTCCCTTCTAACATCATAATAGAACCTGTTGACTTCTAGATCTCATAATAGGCTCTATTTTCTATGACTCTATTCTTTAAAAAGGAATTAAAAAATAATAATAATTAAAGAAATAGCATCAGGAAGGCGTCAGGCTGCTAAGATGGCAGAGCATACATTTCTGCATTAGAACTGCAGCAGGTTCAGATGTGACACTGTAGAGGAGATCTGAGTCTAAGCTGTGTCTTGCTAGAAGCATATGTAAAAGCACAAGTGAAGATTGACTCCTCTGAGCATTATCACACTACTTATACAGTCTGAAGAAACCTGCTTGCATAATAAGTGTGTCCAGATAAACAAATGGTGACAGAATCAAAACATTGGAAAAATGCATTAGTTTTAAAAGGTTCCATTTTTGAGGCTATGTTCCTTGACTATGCCTTCATCTTATTTTACAGAGAAAACTTATTGCACTGATTGTTGCAAAAGGAATGTTCTCACTGCAGCCTCAGAAAGATCTGAACTGGCCTGATATTTAGTTTACATTGTAATACTTTTGTATGAGACATTTTTATTTATATTTTAATAATGTCCATTCTTAAATAACTTCTTTTGATGTATCTCCCTTCTTTCCACTCTGTTACATGCTCCACTTAAATGCAAAATTCAACTTGAATTCACCATATCAGCTATGACTAGAATAAAAAGGTGTGTGCGCTTTGTAAATTCTGGTAACTACACTTGCTAAGTCTCCCTGTACAAGGTAGGCTGGAAAACAGCTGAACACTGTTCACAGATGCTCAAGTAGAAGTTAATTCACAGAAAAACCTATTGCTATTTTATATATGTTTCATTTTATCCTAACTAGCTTTGTCTAAGCTTCTTGGTTACTTGGTTACAAAAAGGAGTAATATGTTAATAAATACTCCTTCTCTAATTGCATTTGACTTTTGCTCATAAAGGCTGTGAAGGCATAAATCTGTATTTATTATAAAAGAATATTGATAGTAATTAATTTTATAAGGTGCTGTAAGCCCTTACAAAACCTAAATACAGAACGGCACATGAAACCATTAACTGGATGGCTTCTTGTATCTTGGGACTATGTGAGTAAAAAGAGTACACCTTGTACTGGTGAGATTAAGAAAGTAATGCCCTGGAAAGAAAATGACAGTGCTGTCGTACACAGGTTAGCAATGTCATTTCAGTTGGTTGCCCTGTAGATAGCTCCCTGCAGTCCTGGTTTAAACATGAGCAATATATTGCCCTACTTCAAATATAGAAAGCTATTGTCACAGCTGGAGAAACTCAGAGTGCATTTTCAAATGGAAGCTAAAATATCTCAGAATTTCTATTTGATAGAAATTATTAAAATTTCAAAAACAATATGAAATTAAACAATGAAAATATATTTGGCAAGGATAGATTCAAAGTCTTGAGGCAAAATGAAAATTTGTCTTGAACAACATAAAAGGGTTCCCAGCTCTGAATTGACAATTTTAAAAAAAACAAACTCAATTGAACTTTTATGTTAATCTGATTTTTATAAATCTAATTTCAGTCTTACATATAATTTCCCAGTGCTTGTCGTATTTTCATGAGGTAAGGTAAAGAATTAAATTGTCATTAGGAGAAAGGAGTAAGCATATAGCCCTGGTGCCACAAACTTTTGTTTAGGTGTTTAGGAGAGATAATTCTGCCTTTAACATACTTCTGCCCTAAAGATTCTTTCTGCTAGTTAGTCACCAAAGGAACAAACCAATTTTTAAAGTACGATGTACCCCAGCTCCTATTAACGGCTTTTGTCAACTAGTGCAGCATCAGGACATGGAGCTCACTTGACCATGAGGACGTGCCAAGGTATAAAACATGTCCTAGGTACAAGTATGATTTTTTTTTTCCACTGATGCTAAGCATCGCAGCATTTGAAACTCATTTTATTGTTGAAATGGAATTTGAAATTTTCTGAAAACTCTGAGCCTAGTATTATTGTTCAAAACTTATGAAAATAGTTAGGTTTTTTTTAGTTTTTGTATTTGTGACCTTTTTTTTTTTTTTTTTTGACAGGTTTCTAGAAAAAAAATTTTAAAGTGCTGCTAGAGGACATTTCTGGAGCATCTGATTTAAGCTCTACCTTACTGCACTCCACCCCCAGATTTTAGGAGAAATAAAATTTAAGTCATGTAGCCACCTCTACAAATCTGTCTTCTACAAGGCTTCTAGATTCTAGGAGATGTGAAATCATGTTACCCTTTTTTGAAAATAGAATCTAATAGTTCAAAGTGAAAATGAATATAACAAGGAAGATGTATGGGGAATGCTCATACTGATTATCATTGTTCAGGCTGTTAGACACAATACAATGTATGGCTACGTCTGCGTTGGGAATTGGTTAGGGTTTCATCTTGAAGAGGTTGATCTCAAGTGTTCTGCCTTAGTTCAGTAAAACTCATTATGTGTAAAGCAAAATCTCTTCTGTATAGGCTTAGTTCTACTTTAACTAAAGAAAGCAGACTTTCTCATTTCTGTAGGTGAAAGGAAAAATAAACCACTTCAAATTAGATTGGAAGTTCTACCCTTACAAATATTTGTTATGTGTTTTGTTAGCTAGATAAGGCAGAATGGTTTATATGAAAGACAGCACATGAATGACACCTCAGATTCTAAACAGCTATCACCCTTGTTATCAAAGCTTGATATTTTATTGTGACTTTCAACAACTTTCATTACAGCTCAAAAGCCATCATCAGACCTACCAACAGAATCCAGCACTGTTTTCCACAATTTGTCCAGCATCTGTGCCCATTCTTGCTAAATATCTCACTAATAAATTAAGCTTTAATTTAGGTACACTGAACTATTGTTTTTAAGACTCTCTCCAGTTCAACGGTGTTACAAATTTAGTAACTTAATGACTCATACCTTCATCTTTGCCATGATCCTTGTCCTCTTGTCTTCTTGAAGTTTCAGGACACGATCTGGTGGCTTGTGTATGAATTGACAGAAAACCACATTCAACCAACAGCAACTAGAAAACAAAAAGGTAATAATGTCTATTCACTGATCTTTATTGTATCCTGCACTCTGAGATCAAAATAACCTTTATCCTGAATATCACTCTGATATATGCCAAATGTTGTTTAGGAGCACAGTGTTACTATATGAGTATCATAAAGCATATATCACTGTCTGGGAACATGCCCAGATATTCCCAGGAGACTCTTGCTCTTGTGAGACAGAGTAGCATATAATGTTGGCTACTCTGAAACTAAAAGTAATCAGGCAAGAAATCTCCTGAATAAATGTAAGTGTGGTATCACTTCATTCTTCTGAGCAGAAGGTAAGTGTCCAGTAGTGTCCTTAAATATTCCTTTTTAAATGTTATCATGCAACCACAATCTTCACCAGGACTCTGTAATTTTACTTCACTTATTTAATGCTCTCATTGCCTTATCCTGAGGTAAAAGCAAAGTGAAACCAGGTATCTTGGGTTTTTAGGCATAGTAAACTCACCAAGGAGTGAAAGCACAGAATTCATGCCTTTCACAGACTTAATATGTGTTCTATAGAATATCTCAACAGCAAAGGGTGATTATTATACTTCTTCCATAAGTATGAAAGTTTCATAACACCACAAGTGCCTTCAGAGTTCGTGAGTTATTAAGGTCAGTCACGAATAAAAATTTAATCGATTCTTACTGGTGAAATATTGAATTTATTTTATGAGAAATATTTTTTATTGATTACCATTCCAACAATAGCAGGCAGCTAATAAAGCACTCAGGAGCTTTTTTCCATCCTTCCATCTTCCCATGTTGAAACTAAAACTAGTACTCAAAGGTTTTTATATGTTAGATAGAAAAGCTTGGGAGTTAAGAAAATACTGTTTCATTTAAATATCTAAAATATTTTAATTCTCACATGTTAAAATAAATGTGCCTGCCTGCCTTTCCTCTCTGATTCAAATATAAACATTTTCTCACAGGTTGTACCCATTAGAATTCTTTAACTGTAATAAGCCTTTTGCTTTGTAATATATTTAGAACTTTCATCCCTAGTAAAATGATTACAGAGTAGAGTTGATTCTAATACAATTATCTAAAATACAGTCAGCTTGAACTGCTCTATTTTAGGTCCTGGTTCAGCAATATTAATAATTCTATGGGTATCTTTTCAGTGAACGATACACTGTGCTTCATGTGTTTTGTACAGATGTATAATTAATGGATTGAAACAATAAAAGAGTTATTATGTGAAAATTAAAATAATTTTTTTAAACCATAAATTTGTTGGTGCAAAATAAGACAACACTAATGAAAACAGTGCATTTAGATGAGTGAAATTTCAGGAAAAGAGTCTGTACATAAAATGAATGGAGGATGGAGTACAGACAGACTTTCTGAGATAAATGGGATGTGGTGGAAGCTGGGGTGCTTGTAGGCAACGCATGGGTTTGGAACTTCTATTTTGCACTCTGTCTTTAAGGAAGGCTATGCTCCTGCTTTAGAAATTACAAACACGCACCTTAAGCCAAGATTTTCATGGCATGTTTGTATACAAAATTCATTCTACCACAGTGTGAGATGCTGATGCTTTACAAGGTGACAGCAGATGAGCAAAGTTCTTGTATTTCAAAATTGGATTCCTTGGAAATTAATTGAATTTTTAGATTAAGGATTTCAAACTCCAAGTAATGCATTTTATTAGTACAATAATTGCACACAGTGGATTTAATGTACCAGTCCTGTTAACAATAACGTTGTGCCTCTAATCTGCAGTGCACTTGTCACTGTTCTGTGGTGTGGAATTCTCCGACTCAGTTAAGAAAGTCAGGGATCTGGAATGCTTGACTTCCTTCTAATATAGTTAAATTAGCTGCCTATTAAAGCCCCACAAAAGAAGGAGCTTCTGCATTTGTAGGCATACATATATCAGAGATGGATTCTGAACAGAGAGTTCAACTTGACACATCAAAAACCATCAAAAATTATCCTAAAATCAGTATAGTACTAGAATTCTGGGCTGTGGGAAACTAAAAGGATTCATATAACATGTTTATGCAATACTGACCTATGGAATGTTTCCTTAGAGAAGCCTTAAACACCAGTTACACCTCATTATTTTTATTTATAAATGAAAAATCTGGTCCAGATTCACAGGAAATTGGCACTACAACTGGATTTGCACTTCAGGGAAGAGATTAATTTAGAAGCAGAGACAGAAGATAAATACAGCTGTTTACTCATTCTGAAAAGGCAAACCATGACTCACTAGGAATGGGATTTTTAAAAAGCACTCAACACTACCTACTGTTCCCCTGAAAGTCAGACAAAACTCCTCCTCAGTTGATGAGACCATTTCTTCCTGCACTAACTGCTGTAGATAATTATTAAAGATAACATGATACCGTGTCTTGGCCATAACAGAAAACCAGACCCTTTTTGTCTTCTTCTGCTAGTATTTCCATCTAGTCAGCATCATGCATTTCGACAGAACTACTCCCTGTACCAGGAAAGTCTGTCAAAGCAGGAAGTTTGTTCAATTCACCTGGAAGCATAAAGTGCAGAATACATCACAGCACATGAAACAAAAATCAAATACATGCTTCCCTCAAAAGTCATATAGACTTAAATCTTTGCATCTCAGTTCTCCTGAAGTCTTTTTCCTCAGTGAGAGTATCCAGACAAGTTTTATTGATGTTCATTAACCTTAACACCTCAATAAAATTAACATGACTTAGCTGAGGTTCTCCAACCAGACAGGCCCTTAGGAACAGAAGCATCAAGCATCGCATGTGGCAACTACAGAAAAGATCTACACTTGCAGCAAATCCCTACAGAGAAAAAACTCCTCAGATTCCTGCTGTATTTTAATTCCTATGTTTTAGGAGCATACAAAAGAAAAGCAAGTGCCAACTGGGAGGAGTTATTTGTAGGAAATCTGTCAACACCATACTGGATGTTTGACAAACTTACATGCTGGATAAAACCAGTTAGGATTCAGAATAAAATGTATTATGCATCTTTTATTAATGACATAAGAAATTAGCATTGGGATCTACCAGTAAAACTTTTTCAAGTAGTACAAAAGACAGTGCATGGAAGGCTTAATTCATGTAAAGAAGTAATTAATGTTCATTAATTAAACTGTCAAACATGATTTATTAATGAATTTATCCACTCCTTTGCCTTTAATGTGCATTTTATTTTGCATTATTTCCATATTCAACTGATGTCTGTATTTATTAAAATCAAAAATATTTGCATATAGATCCTAAACAAAACGACTTGTGGAACGTATCCATAAATGTATGCATATATGCATTAAAACATTTAATGTGATATTAGGTTTTCAGCTGTTTGAATGCATTATGTTATTTTTAACGAATGATAAAATGAAACTTTCTGTTTACATAGATGTTCATGAATTTTAATGCTACAGTAGAAGGAATTAAACCAAGGAGCACATTTAATATGGCAAGACTTCCCATAGGCAGCTATCAATGACATGAATATTTAGCTTGGCTTTTTTTTCTGGAATGAGGCAATCAAGAGTCATCCCCAGCCACAGTTTAATACTGCTATAATAAGCATATGAATTCAGGATATGCAACAAAGTCTTGCTATAAAATGTGGGCAAGTTTCAGAGATGCATTTAAGATTCAAATATCTTTAGAAGAATTTAAATAATCATTAGTTACTAAAATAACAAGTAAATGGAAAACATGAAATAAAAAATGTTTTTGTGAATAATAGCAATTATAAACACAGCAAAATTTCATGGAAGTATTAAGGAATTTTTTAGTCCAGACCACACTTTCATTCTTTATCTGAATTAGTACTGGTCACTTACAGAAAAAAAAAAAAAGTTTAGAATTGTGCCTTTTTTAATTTCTCTTTCAAAACACATTTATCATCATAGAAGGCTTCCAACTCTACTTCAATATAATAACTTTTAAAGTTAATACAAATAATTTATATGCTCTGATTCAAGGTACAGAAAACACTGATCTATAAGAATTCTGAACTTCAGTCAGAACCCCTTAAGGGTTTTGTATACAACTAAAATAAGGAATTACTTAAAAACTTGTATGATATTCCATTAATTATACTAAATAACAGTTTGTCTCCTGATAACCAGGATGGACATTGCAATAAAAATGTCTGTTTATTATTTACTGCTGTTCAAGATAGAATGTAAGATCTGAATTGATTGTGCTCAAGAGAAGTTGAGCACCCAGAGGAAGAAAAAAAAAATAAATTCACTAGTTTCTTTTGAATAACCCTAAAATAAGCATGAATGAAAAGAAGAAAAAACAAAATAAGATATATCTATCTCAGAGACAAGACACTTCCTATGGTATTTCATGATATTATCAGGTTTTTTTGCACATAAGGCAGCCCACTTGCCACTTCCAATAGATGAGGATGCAACAGAAGGCCTCCGTCAGGTTTGGCAGACAGATGACAATGCAGCCTTGCTTGGTATGATAATTAGAAGATACTTGCAATGTAGAAAACTCAGGAAAGAGTTAGATTTATCTATATTTATCCATCTACAAAATTTGGAAAGGAAGGTGGAAAAACAAAGTTATATATATTTTAAATGTAGAATGAGAGGTAATTCAAATCTCACCAAATAACTGAAGAAATGAGAATTCTGAGCAACAGAGAAACAAGCTGGTTTTGCAGAACTTCTGTTGACAAATAGTGTGTACGTGGTAGTGATATTGAATTTACATCATTATTGAGCAGTCACCAATCACTTGTGACAGGACTCACCAAAGATGACAGGAAGAAAAGGAGTCTTTCCAGAAATATCCAAACTTGCCTAATGTGACATTGTTTTGACAATGCATGAAGCCTGCTCACTTCATTTGGCACGAGAACTTATCAGGTGTTCATGCAGTCACTGCAAAATACAGAATGGTCACAGATCAGTCTGAACTTCTTTAAATGACATATTGTAATATATACTGGAGACATCATTTTGACCGCTACTTATTTCTTCTGAAAGTGTTTGGTATAACAGCATGCTCAGCTACTCATTTTTCTGTAAGGACATTCAAGTTCTCCACTTTCTTGAGAACAAGCCAAGCTTTATTTACACATATATTCCTCTCACTGAATAATAATCACTATTATGCCTTCAGTAGCTACAGGCCAGCCAGGGGTCAGTCTCTTTTCGGACAGAACAGCAGAAGCCATAATATTTTCAAGCTAGCCTGCTCTAACAATCTGTGCAGACTATGCTTTAATGATGTGCTCCTTATTCAAGAATTGAAGAGAACTGTAGTCTGTAAAATAAAAATAGAAGCAGCAGCTCTTAATAAGTGATTGGCCTATCTGGTGCTGACCATGCTTTTCTTCTTCTTATCCCACAAGATTAATTTGGACATTTCAAAAACATAAGGAAAACCAGATTGAGCAGATCAAAAGTCCCTTTAACTCAGTTGTGTCTCTCTCAGAGGACAGCCTGAATAGCTTGAGGGGAGTTCATAAGGATAAAGCAAGGGATGCTTCCCCAGAATGTAGCCCACCCTCTAAAAATGAGGGCTCGGAGGCAAACAAATCCCTTTCTGTTGAATTAACATTAAACTATTCACTGGCAAGTAACTAACTCAGTACAGTATATGGGAAAGGATGACAATGTCTTACTGGGGCCCCTGTTCCAGTAAGAACAAGAAGAGGTGACTTAGACTGGAAATGTTAATCTGTACTTACAGCCTCCTAAAATAAATAATATGGCTGCAACATGACAAAGTGTGGAAAGATTCATTTTTTTCTAAGGAAAACTTTATTTGACTCTTTGGAAAAGGATCAGCATGTGTTTTAGTGCTGCATTAAAAAGGGTAAAATACAGCCATTTCTTAACAGAAATAAAGTACCGTATCTCCAGTGTAATCAAGACTGGATGGCTCAGTACATAGAGTACAACATCCCTTCCATTTCATTCTTCTCACCTGTGGAGAAGCTTGTAGAATTCAAGTTCTCTGTTAAAGTAGGATACATTAACACTTACTGATTGATTACAACAGATCCATGCCACAGAGCTAAAGGAATGTACCTATTCTATATATTTTATAAAAGATGTCAGTTAGGGATGGTCATGCTTCATTCGGTGCCTCTCCATAATGATGAACTTATTGTTTAAAATTACCAGTCCATGTAAACATGTTCCTAAATGCTAAATTCTGTCATTAGACTGTTTGTCATCTTTATTTCTACTACAGTGATTTTTCCATTTGAAAATAAAACCTCACTATTTGTACCTCAAATTATTAGCAAACAATTAATAATTCGCTGAGCTAGAAATGTGGCTAATAGTGTAAAGATATTTACTTGCTTATCACTGTTGGTTATTTGAAATTCATAAAAAAGGTCTCTGATAAGTAAAAAACTTGAGAATTCAGTTATGTCTGCTGTAAGACTTCTAATTTGGGCCACTATTATTCTTTGTACAACCTTTGGCATTGATAAGGCTGCTGAGGGAGCACACCTGAGAATCTAATCTGACCTGACTTCATGATAACATACAATATTTGCTAGATTTCAATGGAATTTACATTCAGTAAATTCCCACTGATTTATAAACTTAGATTTCTCATCTCTCTACTGTATGTCACATTACTTATAATGTAAAAGGTTAAGACATTATCATATTTACTCCAAAGTACGGATTACAAAAAATGAACAGGGTTCTAGACAGAAAGGCATTGCCAGGAAGAAAAAAGTTTTCAGCCTCCCCAACTTCAAATACATTTAAAATTTGACTACAGCAGGTGTATATGGAATGTAAGTGCCTAAACATCATAGAGGGGGAGGGAGGATAAAAAAACAACCACCCCATCACACTGTATCCAGGGTATTTTCCAAAGAAATGACTTATAGGGAGGATTTCCAATGAAACATGTAAATGATTAAAGGTTTAGAAATTGGATTTATGTTTGAATTAATCATGAAGTAAACAACCACCAGGTTCAGATACTTCATTAAAAAAACAAACAAACAACTTCAGAGTATATAAAAACTAAAGTTAACAACACAGCTCAAACCACCTTGATGATTTAAGAGCAACGACTCAAAGGTATATACACAGATGTATTTCAACCACCACACTGATTTTTCATTTATATAAAAGCTATTTTCTTGCTAGAATCTTCACAAAACTCTAGTCTTATAAAGCTAACTTCAGGTATCCAAATACTTTAACAAAGACATTCATGACTTAAGGCTCCCAGCTCAATTAAGGAGTAATGTTATACTAAATCATCATCAGAAGGATAGTTTTATACCAGAGCAGCAGAGATCTAATGAAGTATAACAACAATTCAGGAGTGAATCTGCACAGGCTGGTTACACCTGATACATCCCAAGTTCTATCACTAAAGTTCATGAGACAGCCATTTTAATTACTGAATATATTTAGTTTGTCAACAGATTAGCTATTTCCCCTGGATATAATTTACAGCTATTAGTTAACTTGCAAGTAATACATGGAAATGTATGTAATCTGCAATTTTTTTATATAGTTTTCCTTGTTTTGCATAGATATTTTACTATGTGTATACTTCTGGTTTTAAACATCTGTGGTGGTTAATCTATCAAATTCAAGACAATCTGTTAAACAGCCTTCTTGCATGTCCTCCTGATTAAATGGCATCCTACAACTTGCTGAATAGTAGAAGATATGGCTTAACACTATTTGGCTGCGTATATTCCTAGGCATGGTTCCATAAGTTGTTAAGAACCAAAAAATTGCATTAAACTCCATAAGAATTTCATTTCTTTATCAGAGCACAGTCTAAACTTGTGATCCATGGCTCATTTTTTTTTTCCTGAGCCATATTTCATTGTAAGTTGATCTGTTTAAAGCATTTAGCTCCCTAGAGTGGGTATCTGTAGAGAGACAGAGTAGGGATTGTTTGGTTTTTTTTTTTCTTTGGGTTTTAGTTCAGTAATTCTGGTCATCCAATCATGATCATCAAGCAGGATCATCAAGGCATGAACAAATACACTGATGTATGTTTGGAAAACAGTCTCTTCACTTGAGAAGCATTTTTCATTATTAAATAAAAGCATGGGAATCCCTTGGGTACCTTGATCCAACGCTGCAAAACATGAGACCTCCTGTTTCAGCTTTCCTCTGTGTAGTACTTCAAGTTGACTTTTAAAAATTAATTCCTCTCCAAAGTTACAAGATCTTTCTAATTTTTGTTTGTCTTTTAACTGGAAATGAGGTTTGACTTGAAGGTTTTGTTTGTTGAGCTATTCTAACAGTTTCAATATGAAACCAAGAATTAGTCATAACAGTCAGCTGTGATGCTGTGGCCACAGGGCCAGGGCAGCATGAACTGAGGGTGCTATACAATAGTCTTTGCGTAAAACTCTTTATTTGTGGCAGAAATGTTCAATAAAATAATGACCTAGAGCAGCAAAGAGGTAGAATCTGAAAGAATTGCATGTGTAACCACTTTTTAAACTTCCAGCCTGTTTGTTTTACTAGCTCTTCTCTCTCGAGTGCCTTAAGATAAATCAGGTAGGCTTGATATCCTCTGAACCGAAACACATCAGAGGAAGTCTCACAATTCTACTTCATGTAACTACATGTATCTTTCTCAGACTTAAATCATTAATCATTTACTTGGCTAAGGAGACAAATGATGGGCGCTATTTTGTCTGTTCAAATTAAGCTGATAAATGTATTATATGATATGCATGTATCCTGTGTATTCCATTATTCGTTTGACTTGTTCCTGCATATTTCAAAATAAGTTGCTGAGAAGAGATAATCACTTACTTACAATTTCTTGTTTAGTCATTCAACTTAAACTGGTCCTCACAAAAAAGAAAAAAAAATAAAAACATCATAACTTGACAGTGGCTAAAAAAGAACACAAATGCCCTTTTCTACCTTACATATGAAAAAGACAAAAAAAAGTATTTTCCAGGAAGTAATACAAATAAGTCATTTCTTGAAGCCATGCAAATAGCCAAAAACAGGACTGGAAAGAGCAGGAAAGATGAGAAATGCTGCTTTTTTGTCTACTGTAACCTTTCCTTCTGAACTTGCACATCGCCACTGCGTGGAGGTAATGATCTAGTTCATACTGGTGGATCATAGCTTCTGAAAACTAGCTCATAACAAAGCTGGTTCAGGATATGTTAATGGAGAATAAAACTCTTCAAATATAGTCAATAAAAATTACTGCTATTGTGAACTCACATAATTCCACTGTTTTTAATAATTCTGACAGTTTACATGGGTAATGAAGTTGTCTGCAGCTTTTTAATATCATATGGCTTGCCCTATAAAAACATCAAAAGAATAATTTTACCAGCAGATGGACCCAGAACTCCAAAGTACTTTTGTTCTGATCCTTTCTTCAGTATCACAGATTCTATCCTTTTAAGTTCTAGGGAAGTCTTATTTATGAAAGGAAAGATGGTTTCTTTCTCACAAGCATTTAAATTGGGATATTAATGTAATGCCCTGGATATGTTCATATTTTGTGTTTTATTACATGCCCTTTCTCCTGTTTAGTCTTTATTCTACAGAACAGTGAGTGAACTCAAAGCCTGTTTTCTGTAAAGGCTCAAAACATCCTGGTACACAAAGAACAGCCAGAAGACCACTTGCTATTTCCTTTTGTGAACACCTGAATGCCAGGCTTGTTTCTCCTCCCTCTTTAAACTGAGAAATAATTCACTGATCTTCATTTGTAACACTCAGCATTATGATCGACATAACTACAGCTACTCATCTGTCCAGAAATTGTCTTTGCTCTATCTTGTAAAATCAGCTCTAGAGTTTTCATAACTAGCTATAGAAGGATTGCAGCAGGGGAGGAATCCTCTGGCAACACTAAACCAGACCACCTGTTCTCCCATGTCAGCTCCTTTGCTTCTGGCCCAGCACCTACCTGGGGAAAACAAAACACAGACAGGATTCCCTGAGCACTGGTGTCCCCAGGCTGCTTCAGAAGCAAGCTAGTACTACTGGCAACTGACATATATCATGGTATTTGAACAGCTGTAAGCTGGGGGAAAGAAACTAGTTCAAAGAAAAAACATTTTAGGAGAATCAAAAAACTCTATTTAGACTCCCCATTCAAATAAACCTACTTCAATGAGAGAGCTTATTAGCATCTTCCATGGTTAGGTATATCACACTGCAATATATTTGTATAAGTTCATATTAAACTTATAAAGAGATTGTGCATGGGTTGATGCATTAATTCAAATATGTATATTTAGAAGGCTAAATCCATTGGGAAACACCACACACTGGACAACAGAGTTAACAGAAGCTGATTCAAGAAAGCTTGAGATAAGATCTGATAAACCTGGGAGCAACAAGTAGAGCCAAGTGCTGGACAAACTACTCAGACAAGAGCAACCAACCATACAAATGTTCAACGGGGGTCACAACAGACTACATTCATCTAAGCTCTTATGATTTACAGAGAAAGAGTCACCAGTTACAGTCATTGGATGGAGAAGACCAAAGGGGGATGACATAACAATAAAAAATACAGAAAGCTTCCTCAAGAGAAAAGATAAGGCTACTTTCCATAGAGACAATGGATAGGACCAAAGTGTAAAAACACAGGATGATATTAGGAATAAAAGCTGTCCTGTAAAAAAAATACAATGAGGATACTGGGGAGTGCTCCAGGTCTTTAAGAACAAGTTAGACATCCATGAGATAAAGTAGAGTTACGGCTATGAAACCTGCCTCAGAATGGGGAGACAGACCAAGTGATCTCTTCAGTTCTTCTCCAGAATTGTGAGTCTAATTTCTGTCACTGCTAATATTTTCACGTTCCCATTTTTTAAGGAAATGTTTATTCGGAGGACAAATAAATAAGACTTATAAATAGTTCTGAAGTCTTTACACAGCCTGTGCAAATTCCATTATTTTAAGCTTAATATAATGCTCATATAAAAAGTCTGGGATCAGAATAAAAAAAATACAGAATTGGATTTCTGGAACAGAGACAAAGATATTTCTTCATCTTAGTCACAAACAGAATAATATATTGCAGAATAAAACCCAACTGTAACAAACTCAGAATGCAGCTCTGTCCTCCTCCCATATATTTCATATATTTGATCTAAAACCCCAGTATTACACACAAAATCACTAAGATTTTTGAAGAGAAAACTACTGTTTTGATGCTGACTTTTGATGTTGCTGTGAGGGTCTGTCTACATTTCAGGTACTGATAAACTGGAATTATGTCTGACACAATGCTCGCCTTGCAGTGGAAGATAGGAACACATTCCTAGTTTCAACCCTTGTTGGCTGTAGTTTCCCACACAGCTAGATGGAGATAGGACTGGCTCTTGTCTCAGCTCATGTTGCTGATAGACATCAGTGTGTCTGTATGATTCTGAAAAATATTTCTCAGTCAGTACATCAACAACAGAAACAATTGGCCTGAAGATCTCTGCCATTCCAAAGCCACATCTAGCTGCTGGCCAGCACACTAGCAGCCGCTGTCTTCCCCATTAGGAGCTTCAGCTACAAAAGGGTTATCTAGAAATTTGCTTGGGATTTACCTGGCATAGTTAGCTTATTTCACAACCTGAGCTCTAAAAGTTTTTTTTCTCTCAGACAACCCAGAAGATTTTTTTACTTCCTCTGCCTTTTGCATTTGGCAAGAGACTGAAGAGTGGCTGCTTCACTCCAGGCTCCCATCTATTCTTACAGTGCTGTGGATTATACTGGAGCATCAAAGCATTGTTTCTAGTACCTTTTTTATTAGCCTAGATTTTGAGAGCTGATTTATGCAGTCACTCATTCTGTACAGGCATTGGCATTTGTGACTCTTCCTAAACCTCAATCACTTTCAAACCCACTGGTAGATTTCAGAAATTTCATGGCAAAGTAAAAGATTGAAATATAATTAAGTTGCTTCCAGTTTAATAAAAAGGGGTGTTTGAGAAGAACAGAATGAGCACTTCAAATATTTACAAATTCAACCGTAACTTTTGCTTCATTAGGCTATTTTTGCAGTCATAGTAGCCTAAAATGCTATTGTCAGATTAGTCTGGGCTCAATAGTTCCACAGCTCAAGGGTCAAGGTCCAGCCAGTTCTTAGTTTCCCTGAACTGATACAATCACTATTGATTTATTTAATTTTCTTATTGAATAAAATCAAGCTATCACTTTTGATGCATTTTAAAAATTTCTTTTAAATTTAATACAAATTTAGGGGCTGTGCCACACTTCTAAAGGAGCCTTATAATGGTGTAACCTCAAGGAAGGGAGAAGGCTATCCTGTAGAATTCTGCTCAAAAGAGATATAACTGCATCTACTGTACTCCTATGCTATTTTACCTCAAAAATATCATGTCTTTGTTCTAAACACCTTCATAGATAAATAAAAGCAGGTGTGAGTAGGTCACAATAAGAATTAATCACAAAATTCCAAATTATTAGGTAGGTTTGATTTGAAAGATGCCATCTTGATTTATATCGCAAAGAACCAAAACCAAATCCATAAAGATTTGTATTTATCATCACCTTACATTCATCTTTCTAGGAAGCAATTTATTTAATTCAATAGTTTTTTGGGGGGTTGGGGATTTAATTGATTTTAATTGGTAAGAAACTTGGCAAAGGAATAAAAAAAGGTCACTGGTGTGACCTGTGTGTGTTCTGTCTGTTTTGCACAGCCCCGCCTGTGTGACTATATCATTTTAACTTGAAAGGAGTCTGTCTGGAAAAAGAGTGATATCATTTTAACTTGAAAGGAGTCTGTCTGGAAAAAGAGTGATACACAACTTCTGGAATAATTCTACAGCAGTGAAAAACAAGCAAGCAAGCAAAATCTAAACCAGAAAATGCCAATGAAAGCAGAATCTTCAGTAAAGCTGGAGGATGTATTGTATTAAACCACATATAAGACATTGAAAAGTAGATAAACCACAAGTCCTCCATAAACCATAGTTCCATGCAAATTAACAAAATAAATAGTAGCATAAATGGTGATAATGACATTATTTTCAGTACTCTTCTTTCTTTCTACAGCTGTATAGAATACTCAGCCTATACTCAAATTCTGAGTAAATAAAAGCCACATGAATTTAATAGGTCTATTAAAAGTGTACTGCTAATGCATCTTTATGCAACTTAGAATAGCAGTACCACTTCTACAGAAATAAGGATAAATATAATGTGTCCTAACAAATGGCAGTAACTGATTTTTTAACAGCCACGTAGAAAGAGAATATTTGTTTAGATCAATATCCAATTAAGAGTCTAGCTATTCAGTGTCTACTCTTTGGTTTCCCTTCAAATTATGAAAGCAAAACCTATTAGTAAATCTTATTAGTTTCATGCTGGTCTCTTGAGATTTTTTCCACCTGACTACTTTGTGTCCCTTAAAAGATAATTTTAAACACAGTGTGATATCGATTGTTTCAAGTCACTAATGTGAACTGATCAAACATAGAGAAAGAAAATTTTACTGTATACATAGTCAAACTGAGGATAAGATCTGTCAACATCAGAGGTTAATAATTTCCACTTTACTAAAAAAATTAACATCTAATCAGTAACTCAGGAAGAGAATGGAGTCCTACTTAGATTTGCAATCATATGGACTCTGGGCAACGTTATAGTGAATCAGCTGCAGAAACATCAGGAAGGTATGAATCGCAAAAACTGTAAAGTCTGCCGGTGTATTACTGTGAGGGAAGGAAATAACTCCTTTTTCTGTCTTTTCCTGCATTCTTTGTATTCCTTCTGCCTAAATGACTAATAGCAATGCAAAACCGTGCATGCTGATTTCTTTTATGCACTGAATAATCATACAAGACGAGAAGTGAGACTAGAATTAGGTTTCTCTACTGAAATAGGTAGTTATAACCCTTCCTAAATACTGCACATTATATTTTATGGAAAGGTACTGTAAGCTGCAATGTTGAATGAAAATGATGAGATCTTCCCTTTCCAGAAAAGGAGCTGAGATCATAGAATGTCTCCCTGTCTTCCCCTAAACAAAATGAGTTTTTAAAGCATAGCTTCTTTCTCTTCAATCCTCCAACATCAGCCTTGCTATCCAGGAAAACAGAAGTCCTCCTATGCATCAATATTATACTTACAGCTAGTTTGAACATTTCACTTAAGGTATTCAAAACTAAGCACCACAAACAATTCCTCCTTTTCACTCAGTTTTTATTCTGTTGTGCCTAGATAAGAGATGGACCATGGCCGGCTGATTCCCCCAGAGGCATGAAAGCTGACTATGTCTCTTCTGCCTTCCCTTGGCTAATAAACGTCAATTGACATAAGTGGCCTAGTGCTGTCTGCTAATTAGGCTATCACTTACACACTTTAACTAGATCAGTGTGACAGCATGAATGTAGTTAGGAAAAGAAGCTGAGAATACTGTAAAATGCTAAAAATCTGGTTTTCCTTGTTAAAATATATATATATGTACTGTTATAATACAAAAACAAAGGGACAGAATTATTTTCATTTCACAATCAAACTTCCAGCAAATACCATCATGTCTCCCTAGTAATAATTGTTTTGATGAATGATATGAACAGCACATCATTTAGTTTCATAACTCCTCCTGATTGTCAGCCCCTTGATATCAGACAACATTCACTATGGCAACACTATTACATAGTCATGCAATCTCTGCAGTAGTAAGAAAAAGAAGAAGAAGAAAAAAAAAAAAGTAAAAAATTGTGTTACTAACAAGAAGTACAAGATAGAGAATCACTATGATGATACAGAACTAACAGCCTTGGTAGAACTAATGAGAAAAAATTGCCCTAATTTCTTTATATACTGATAAAATTGTTTGTCTGCAATCATCTATGATTTTGAGAAATGAGTATTTTATTTTTTTTAATTTAATTTCACAGTTTCTTTTGCTGAGTGTAATTCAAAGTGTACCAAAGGAACAGGAAAGCAAGCACTGACTCTTAGAGTTTTGGGATCAAATACTAATTTTATAGACTGTGGGAGAAGAACAATACTTATTTCACTATCAGATGCAATCTTGTTCTCACTTCAGTAACATATTAATGTCAGCACAACTATATGGGCTCAGTTAGAAAAAAAAGGATATGTCTTATCTTTGCAGAACCATTACAAGTTGTATTACTTTATACCACTCTATTTTGAAGTTTTCATAGTACATGAAAGACATGTCTTCTGGTTACAGAATCTCCAACCTATGAGAAATTACATGTTTTGTGTGGTCCCTTTATCCCATATACAGTGTGGGTTTTTTATGCTGTGCTTTCTTCACAACCAGTATCACTGGATTGTCAGCAGAAACCACCTCTGTAAAAGCTGTGCAGTTTTCCTGCACTTTAACTGTAATGAAATTAAAGGAGAATGCAGGGCCTACTGCAGCACTCAGCATACCCACAATCAGGGTATCAAATAATTTTAAACAAGGAGTATTCTTAAGTGTACAGCAGTAACTTCCACTCTGACAAAACTGAACTTCATCTAAGTGAAGAAAATAATTTCCAACTGTTGTTGCAGTGCACACTTGAAGGATGTTTATTACAAGGAAATGTGAAGCATACTAGGTGAAGAGAAATAGCTAAGGTGACATAAAAGCAAAACTAGCATGGCAACCTACTTTTGTTGTTCTGTTGAACAAAGTTATGTTTCCTCTTGCCTTGAGAGGCTGTGAATATCATTACTTACAGTCCCAAACATATTATGCACTTACCTTCACTGACAGATCAAAGCACTGAGGTAATCCAGGGACAACAGGATTTAGCTGTAGTGACAGCTGTACACAATAAAGCTCCGTGAAGAGGTCCCTGCATATAAAGCATAAGAAAATAATATAAAATATTATTGCAGGTATAGTGGAAGCCATGGAAATTACTGCAGATACTAAGCCAGAGGCAGGAAAGACTCACTCTTGTAGGAGTTTCACCTGATTCCCTGGTGACTACAAAGTCCCACCAACTCTCCTGACCTTTAGCACTCAGGAGAATATACGAAGACGCTAAATCACTTAAGTGATACAAGGGAACAAAATGATAGGGGTCATTAATCTAGTCTCTTAACTGGCTGTAATAAGAGAAAGTGATGGGCAAAATAATAGCTTCTTTTTGAAAACAGATTTCTTTGATTACTCAGTTGGCCACATATATGCAGCATTAATACACAGCTATCATAACTCTTCAACAGGTGTCTATGTATCCTTCAGACATACTTGTAAAGATTTTTAACATCAGGATATTCAGACAACCTTGTTTCTGTAGTATGGCCAATCTTGAGCCATTCAAAGCTATGATCTTTGCTAGAGAAAAGAAGTTTTTAAAATGTAGTGGGAACTGAATAAGATTCTAAAAGAATAAAGTTTTTCTCTATGGTGAGCCCAGAGTTCTTGACACTATACTTTATGGACATTGAGGTATTTGTTATTCAATAACCTTTAGTGCACTTTCTAGTGTAAAGGACATAAAATATCAACCAATGCAACTTCTTTTTTCTTTTTAGCTCACATGACTGCATCTGTCACCAAGGCTAACTTACTGATTAATGGACTCCAAAGATATCCCATGAAATTGTGTTCAACTTATTGATCATTTTCTGACATTTAAATATTTTTTTTTCTTTTACATCTTCTATACACTTGATGCCTGCAGAACCTGAGAATATATACTATCGTATTTAAACACAGGTAATTAAAATGGTACCTCTAGTTACTTCAGGATTTAAATCTCATTTTAGCTAATGTTGTACCAGCAGATGCAGGGCTATTTTCTGCACCATTCAGCATGCTTGCAGCAGAAGCTGTCAGGGGCTTCAGTTCTGGTAGAAATGACAGATTGACTCAAGAGATATGATGCCTACCTTAAAATGAATATATATGAATAAAATTGATTCATTTGTCATTATTTGCATGAATTTGGATTCAGTCTATCAAATCACTGTATTACCTGTTCAAACATAACAAGAGTATAATTGCACAAACCAAATTTAAATCAGAGTAATTTATATTAGAAAGCAAATGTGTATTCTAACTTTCAGTCAAGACATTGTTCTCTTAAATTAAATTAGAGGCCAGTTAAAAAAGATTTGGACACATTTGTATATGCAGATCTTTATGGAAACTTGTTTTCTTTTAAGAAAAAACTAAGGTTTTCATGCCTGAAGCTTTCCAAATTGTTTAGCAACTGTTCAGAGCTAGATACAGAACATGTCAACAACATGAACTGTATTTAACTGTATATAAGAAATGGCATCCAACATTTGAAAAGTAATCAAGTCTATTCATTATTTTCAGTTCTTCCAAGTCTGCTTATTTATATTTAGAATGGCACATATAAATTACAAAGTCTGTGGCAAGTTTACAGTGCAAAGGCCCCAGAAAAGTTATTTAATTTTTAAAGATGAAATTTTAACCTATATTTCTGGGATCTACACAAAAAAAATACACCAAAATTTGTACAGACAGTTCAACAGCTGACATATCATTTTGTGTTAAATAACAGTGCTTAAGCAAATAACAATAAAACTCAAGTTGTCATATGTCACCTTTTAAAAGGATAACACACATAAGCTCCTCAAAAATAGATGTCTTTGTGTTCTGTTTTATTCCACATCAGATGTAAGAAAAGTTATTTTACTTTGCCATGTAGCAAAGATGAAGTAGTTGGCACTATTTGTCATGTTTTAAAGATACACAAAGTTGTTAACATAGCTCAGCTAAGGCTTTGTGACTTGTCATCAACTTCATCTTCAGAGTAACCTTAAAGAAATGGAGGTCAGCTAGTCTTTGTTTTACAGAGATGAGGTACAATTTACAGTTCCAAGATTTTGGAGCCACTTCATTTAGCACTTTTCTGACAATTCTGAGAGCAGAAACTGAATACCAACCAGGAAATTTCAGTTGTACGTATTCAAAGAGCAAAAGTCATGCTTAGATTTTTGTTAACTTCAGGTGTAATTTTTACCCTGCCAAGATCTAGCTTAATCTTCAAACTATGGATTTACCCACATTCAGCACATTTTTGATTGTAGTTAAATATGTCAGAAATCTGGCTTGGGTTTGGACTCAGAATCATTTCCAAAGAAAAATGGCAGCAAGTAGTTTTGATGTGCATATGCAATTAGTATAAACTCAGTATGATTATCTGTATTAAATTTTTGCTTCTTATATAGTAAAACAAGGACATTTCTGAAATACATTGGTATTTCATGTCCAACAACAGCCATCACTACAACTGATATGAAGTAATTTCAAATTACTTTGAAGATACAAAATCTTGTCTGAAAATTCCTAAATCAAGGCTTTTTCCAAGGTATGGACTAGGGCCTCAGCTTCTCTCTTTTTGACAGAATGATACTTTCTGAGGCCTTTCACAAGTCTGGCCTTCCTGAAACATTCAAGAAAGTTCTTCCTACTCATTTCAGCACTGAATTATAAGAGATGACCCATAAGAAGTGAACTCTGTCAGCTAATGATTGCCAGGTGGACAGGAGTGAACCAAGACTAATGATATTAGACAACAGTTGCCAGATAAATGCACAGTCAGTAAAGATAAACAATGCCAGCTCAAAATGGTGACACGGTGAAAGGCAAACAATAATGAGCAATGTCAAACAGAGATTGCAAAAAAGATCAGGATGGGCAGCATTCCATTGTTCAGCCAATTTAAGTAAATGAAGATAAATGACACTTGACACTGATTAGTGAGCAAATGGACAAAACATGGGTAAGATGTTGACTAGGCAAGATGAATAAAAAAATGAATATTTTCATCTTCTTGTTATGTAACATACAATACAGCATGACTATAGACTACAATATAGCTTTTCACCATAGATTTGTTCTGTAATTCTAAGATTATACAACCCAACAGGGTATACATTCTTCTATAAATAAATAATTTTCAATTTCACCCAAATGGCCTCTGCTTTCAAGATATTTTGTTCTCATTCCCTACCCCTGAAGACTTGTAATTCCAGGTCATTAACAAAGTCAAAAACTCTGTGGTGCCCTTATGGATTCTGTGGATTGACTTTTCTTTCCAACTAGATGAGTTGGTCAGTACTTTCAATAAACATTTTTCAGAAACAGTATCTGTAAAAGCTAACAACTGTAGCTATGAGAGCAATGGCTGTGGAATACAAACAGCAGCTCTTCTCTAAGGCTTATGTAACTGATTCTCTGCTAGTGATGGTCTCTGAAATGTTGCCCAAGAAAAGCACACCAAGTTGACCCTTTTATGACAGAAAGGGAATCCTGGTAAGACTTCTTGCTGGACTGTTTTGTATATGACAGATTACAAGTGAACAATTCATAAAATGCATGTTTGCTTTGATACACATTAACTCATTCACCCTTGCACATCAGATTTGAGAAAGATGATTTCAGAGTTTTGTGGAACATTACACTACACATCAGTGCTAGGGAGCTTGGAATGATCTTAAGAAAACTCAGCAAATCTCACAATCACAAACTAGGTAGGTGGTGATCAAATGAAAATTATAACTCAGAAGTAGCAAGCCTTGCGCTATCTGGATAACTCCATTGCCCTGAATCCTGAGTACAGCAGTGTACAAGGTACACAAAGTTCTAGATACTTCAAAGTTCCATGTTTAGTCCATGAAAGACAACAGGGGTAGCAGTATCAGTAATACAGATGAGAGGCTAGTTTCACTATGTAGACACAGGCCTACAATGATGTGACACTCTTGATACAGTCACAACTAATTTCAGTAAGAAATCACTGAAATAGACATTCACTAAAAAGAGCTAAACCAAGAGAGATAACACTGAGCTGTTGGGCTAAGAAGGGACCAGAAGTGCAGCGCTCTCCCATCTTCACTGCTCAGTGCCACACTGCCACTGAGAGACATTGTGAGGAAAGAAGTGATTAAAATAATTTCTTCCATCAAGAAGATTGAGGGGGCGTTTCTCAGAAAAGCAAAGAGAGGACCTTTGCTTTAGCTAAGATTTACTTGACATGGTATTATAAGCACTAGTATTAATATAAGTACGCAAAAATTTTCATACCAGTCCTTCTCTGGTCTTCTAAATGGCATTTATCAGTCAAATCACCAAGCAGAAGTAGGGAAAGATGCCATAAAAAAGTCTAACAGTGTGAGAAGTGCTGACAAACCAATTCCTACACTCTCTACCCTGGAAATATAGATGTGCTTGAAAATATTCAGAAACTATTGAAAAGCTAAATTCCACAGCTGTAATACCATGGTAGGTTTTGTACTTCTTGTATTTTGTCATGCTAATGAGGTTCCAGTGGATGAAGAATTACCTATACTTCTTTCAGGTAGCAGGTCCAGAACAGTAAAAAAGAAACATAGGATTGTATAGAACTATAATTCTGTTAGAGTTATCATAAATGCCTGAAGATGACATTTGAACAAATAATTATTTCAATGATAAATAAAACAATATTAAAATTCATACTAAAACACAAAATCAGTGTTTTACAAAGAGGGAGCTGAGGTTCAATGAGGCTGATGGCATGATTCTTCTCAGGTATCTAAGTTATAGGCACCTATATCCAAACCAGCCATCCTAGCTCTGTGTTATAGCCAGCAGAGGGAAATAAGCATGTCAGAGGGCAACTAATTTTGCAACGAAGAGCCCTCTCTGTTAGTCAACAAAATGAGCTCATGATGATCAGTTTAGATGTAGATGTCTAACTAGTAAATGTCTAGTGAGACACATTTTCCATAAGACCTTTGTCACTCAACGATAGCAATTCTCAGCTTGACCTTTACAAAACCTTAGTAAGAAGAAACCACACAGTAAGTTAATGCTCACATTTTCAAGAGTTTGAATGTGGAGTTCACACTGCCTGGCTGGCTGAGCAGAGTCTTGGCACATGTTGGCAGACAGCTCTGTGAAGGGGCTCAGCCATAGAGCATCAAATACTATTCCTAGTGAGAAGTTTATAAAAAGCATCTTAAATGCCAAATGAAAGCTCTTTTCTGTGAATGGACAACTAACAGTCTTCTTTAAAATTCATCATTCATTCAATCAATTAGAATTTGGTAGTTTGAGACATGAAAGGAACTCTAGGTTTGATGCTGGCCACCACGCTGGCCTTTGAGAGTTTCTAATCTGTCTTTAGTGTCCTAACTTCACTAAAAAGAGTTACTCTCCAAAATGTGCTGTTAAATATCTTACCCACATCTCAAGAAAAAGGAACTGCAGCTTTTAGAAAGTAATAAAATCCCTTACTTCCACTGCAGTGCAAGTCTTTCATGCTCACATATTTTCCTTTGAACATATTTCAGAGTGAGTGGCCCATCCTTTTCTGGTTCTTTACACAATATTTGTGGGTAGTCACTTAAGAATGCTCAAATGAATCATGCTGAAATGCTCATTAATATATCATTTCCTCTTGATTTTTTTATGGTGCATGCCTCTCATTACTGAGATATTGCAATTACATGGATCCAGTCCACAAATTGTAGCTTTACTTTTTCATTACTTTTCCCCCTATATATGCCCCACATCTAATGGGGTAAAGATGCCAGTCTGAATCTGATAGCTGATGTTTGGTTGATGTAAGACATCCTTGATTCAGTATATTGAAAGATTCTTTGGGAATCTAAATTAGCAAAGAATCTTCATCTCATGAAGGCAACAATTCATTTCTTCATTGGGGCAAAATAATCAAATGATGCAATACCATGCTTATCAGGTTAGGTCAGGTGAAATTAAAGTGTCATGTTACTCTTCTATTTGTTTTAATGTCTGTCCTTACTGGTGCCAAATGGCTACTGTAACTTGGTCTGCTCTCTTGTGCTACTGAATCAAGGTATTTTCTTAAGTACATCTCCACCCACATTATGTATGTATATACAATTTCTAATGATTAGAATTCAGCACATCTTAAAGTTTGGAGTCAGATCTTTAGCTGTGTCTTCAATCAAATGGATGTTTGCATCAGCTACAGACAGGATGCTGTGTGGTGACTTTAATGCCTTTTCTTCTGGTGGTTAGACTAAAATAAGATAGCTTCTTTCCCCTGTGCATTTGAAAAGAAAATCAGTGTGGAACCTCCTCATCTATTTCTTCATAACCTTTGATAACAAACTGAAATGTACTTCAGCGAGGTGCTACTATAACTGTGTGCAAAAGCATTAATGGTGGGGGGAATTAAGAGTGGCTTTTAGAAATAAGGAACTTGAAAATTTCATTTAAAGCATAGCAACTATAATTGGTACAAGTTTACAGACTTTTTTTACAGAAGGGTGCTGAGATGCCCATTATAGCTTGCTAAAGTAGTATTTTCCAAAGGAACATTGTACCTCATTCTGGAAGATTCTTTAATTAATTTGAATGGGGAAGCACTGCAAAAATAAAAAACAAAAAACATGTTATGCAACATTTAGTTCCACTGAGCCATACAGCAGCTTAATTTTTACCAGTTTCTCAATGTTCCCATTGTGTTTAATTCTGTTACTTGCATTAGACTGCAGATGTCTCTGTCTTTTCCCCAAAGCTAAGACTGTTCTCTAATATAGCATAATGGCTACAATACAAGCCCCCAGATCTAAGACTTGTTATGGGAGGTTAATATATTATTATTTTTTTTTTACATTTCTTCAGAACATTTACTTTCAGACACATAGACTGAGGTGTTCATTCCAAACAGTCCTTTGAACAGCTAGTAAGAAAATGAGAAGTAAAATATAATTTCAGAAGTGTAAAACTGAAGAAAAATATCTTTAGAGGTTCTCTGCAAATGACTTTGGAATTCTCCTCATAGACACATGACCATACGGGACAGAATGGAACCTCGTTGTTTTGTCTAAACACAAAAGCACAAGCAGTCAACCATTCAAGATTTTGGAGAAAAATCTACAGATCAGGTATGTAGATTTGATCATCTCTTCCAATTTGGTGGTTTCTGACCAGCCTTTCTGCTAAGAGCACTTAAGCACACTAGCATGCAACTGTACCTCCACTCTGGAGTGGATGTTTATAGATATTTATTCAGAGTGAACAAAAGAAAGAAAGAAATAATAAGTTTAACAGCAGCTGACAAAACACACATACTGTGATGATTAATATGCATTTGAGGGGAGAAATGCTCTTTTTGCCATTAAAACTTGTATTACTTATATCACATCTTTCATCAAAGTCTCTAACTGCACTACAGTTTGTCATAATTTAATTATCTGTGTTTTCTTTTCAAGATGTTATCTTGAAAATATACCATATATACTGGAGTTCTTCTTCACTGTCACACAGCAAAAAGGGTTTCTACTACTGAAAATTATTTTCTTCTTGACTGTTTTGGGCAAAAGCAGGTTAAATGCAGAACATTCTCAGTTCTTCTGAAAAGTTACATAGGTAGATATCATAATTATGAATTCCTTTTGCAGTTGAAGGTTCACAGGACAAACTTACAATAGCTTCATTATAAATTCTGTATGATTTCTTCATACATTTTAAGCACCTGGAATATTTGCATTTCTGATTTTACTGGTGTAGCCTTAACCAAAGTAATACATCCTTACTCAGTACAAACAGGATGAGGCTCTGACTGTAAGGTTTTTGTTGATTCTGTGTATAACTGAAAAGAGAAGGAAAGAGATATCTATCAAAAAAGGAAGAGAGTGTCCATTATACTGTGGCTTACGTTATGACACACTTTGACTTGCCTTTTAATGGGTCACTTCTTCTTAAAGTGAATGATACAGAGAGGGGTTTCATTTTTCCAGTGTTGTTTGTCCTGCTCCCAGTGAAATGTTCAGGATTTGGGGGTTCTGGCAGGTCTATTTTCAATTAAAAAAAAAAAAGAAAAATAATAAAAAAAAAACAACCCACAATTGATTCCTTATAAGATATAACATATAATAAGTTTGTTTAGGCTCATTCAGATGAAAAGTGATTTGCTGCTTTATTGTCATCTAATCAGTAGAGATTTGCACTAAAGAAAATCTAGACAACCTGGGAAACCAAGATTTATCAAAATGGCATTTTGTGCAATTAACATGTAACACAGTTCTTTAAATGAGATAATTATGCATATATTGATTTATACCTTTTATGTGTGTGTGTATTTAAATAAAAATCACAATGAAATATAAGAACAATATATTGTAACTATTGGTTATGAATAAATGGAAAATATGTCAAAATTAAATCAGTGACAACATTTTTTTTTCCTGTGAACTTTTTTTTGTTATACTCAATGCATCTTAATAACATTTGGTATCATATTTGGCTGGAGATCAATAGATTTGTCCACCACACTGTGTATGTAGAACGCAAGACCTGATGGATTAGTTTTTGAGATAAGTGGGAGAAAAGCTGTGTGTGATAATGTATGATTAAAATATATATACAACTAAATAAAATAATATAATGCAATATAAGCCGATAAACATAATTCCTAACAACATAATATATTTTCTTTACACTGGTATATATTCAATGTACGTAAATAGGAAACATTCTTCCAGACACTTTTATTCTTAGAGCACCATAAGTGCTTGCACCTCTATAATTACAATATTATTTGAAATCTTTTTACAATTATAAAGGACAAGATTTAATTAAAGAGCTAATTATCAAGCAATAATGTCTTAAATATTCTTGCTTATGTGGGGTTCCAGATTTTTTCTATATTCCTTTTAGTCAGCTCTGACAGCAACTCTGTGGCTGATGGTTATGTCAGTCATAACTGAGCCTCTTCCCCACTACATCTTATTATCTCAACAGATGGTGTGCTTTTGAGAGTAAGAGGTATCAGTTTTATATCACAATAAAACACTCTTTGTGCCACTGTATTCTTTCTGTATCATCTTTTTTTGTTTTCTTTTCAAAGAAAAAGAGGGATTAACTTAAACACAGAAACTGTAGTATTATTGTAAAGACATTATAGAAACCACAAATATGATGACTGGAATCTAAATGCTAAATATAAGAAGGTATCTTAAGTCATGATAATAATATACAGCTATAACGTATTTTTAGATCAATTTTATATTATAAAATCATAAATATAAAGAATCAGTACCAGTCATATGATATCATTCAAATTCAGTCACTTATTTAACTTTTACCACTGCTTTGATGTCACTGATACAATCTCAGTGTAGAAAGTCTGATGAAGAAATCAATGTCAGTCTTACCTTAGAGCTATTAAGTCTTCAGACTTTAATTTCCAGTAAGATAATATTAGCTCGATAAAGTAACTTTTTTTTTTTTTTTGAGAAATTGAAAACATC
The DNA here is from genome assembly GCA_024611175.1 of Megaceryle torquata. Lineage (NCBI taxonomy): Eukaryota > Metazoa > Chordata > Aves > Coraciiformes > Cerylidae > Megaceryle > Megaceryle torquata. Next base: position 45,112 of record JANIJG010009760.1, read on the forward strand.
CTCGATGTATAAACCAAGACAAAATAAAGCTCATAAAACACTAATATGGAATAGTGTCAAGTAATAGAAGTGGTTTGTATATTGGAGATATGTTTTTGCGTCCAGTACATGGGCTAGAAAAGGATACTCATTGTTCAAGAGCAAAAACAATCAGCATCTTATACTACATCATATTTGCATTTAAATGAGAAAAACTTTAATAAGATATGCAGAGTTGTTCTGAAGGAACAGGTAGGAAGCAAACCACATTTTTTCTTTTAGATTGTACAGAAAACTATTTTACTTAATTACACAATTATCTCAACCAGCATTTTTTATTGACTAAAAAGGAACACAGAAATGTATGAATTAACAAAGTGATGAGTTGAATGGTTCATTTGTTCAGCATCTTACATATCAGAATGGCCACTCCTTAGCATTTCAGGCAGATGTACAAAACACACTGCAGTATAGGGGTGTTGAGCAAGGTTTCCTCCTTTCCCTCATACAGAGTATGCTCTACACTACCAAGAGCCACATTTCAAACATTTGTTGGCTGTATGCCTGTGCTCAGTTGTTCATAACCATTAGCTATACAGCACTTCAAAACGCCACCTCAGCACACTTTAGGCTTCTGAACTATTTCCTCCACCACTACCTGTATTTGAGAACCAGGGGGCAGAAAGGACTGCAGCTCTCAGTGCTAATATTGCAGCTCCCAGCAGGAGGGAAATTCACATTTCTAATGTATTTCATTTCTCTTCTGTTCTTTATTCATTTTTACACTTTTTAGGAGAAAGACATTTTCAACACATTTCCTAAATCATGTGTATGTTAACCTTTTAGTTCAAGCTAGGTTAGAGAATTCCTATTTTCACAGTGTGACTGGTTGAGGGAGAAGTAGACAGAGAACAAAGGCACCATTTATTGTTAGCTGGAGGTGTAGGACTCTTCCTTTCAGATTATTTTTTGTTATGGTTATTTAGACAGAAGTCAAGATTAGTTCTTAAATACTTATTAGGCAGGCAGATTAAAACTCAGAGACCTTCAGGAGAAACAGCACTGTGACGCAGAAGGCAGTTTGTGTCTTTGTAAGCTGCCCTGGGTAAAATACATGAAATGTCCTGAGAGCTGTTAAATGCAGAGTTCTGCTGCTAGTAAAAATTCCATTTTTAAATCCACCCGAACAAATGCTACCCTTGATGCTGACATTTTTAATCCTTTTCTCCTCCTCCTGTAGCTAAAAATTGAAAGTAGGTCATGCTGCAGTATTACCTGTTATGGATTCTCCATCACAGCTGGAAAAGGAGTAACTGGCTCAGCAAATTGATAAAATTAATTAAAAACAAACAACTGTAAGGTATGAGGCTTTCTTCAATGCAAAATTAACACTGAAGTCACAGAAGCAATAAGTAGGACAGAACCTCTAACAGAGAAGCTGAAAGAACTCCAAAAAGTTGCACATGCTCCTTTCTGAGTAGAAACTTGAAATTAAACTTTCCAGTCACTAGATTTCCAGAAACTATAGCATTGGACTTCACATATGAAGTACTGATGGCCAATATGAAACCAAATTAAATAATCCCAGTCCTCTGGGAACTGACTGATTGCAGTCATCTGTAATCTGGATATTTAAAATCGTCCATTGCACTCATTTTCCAGAGCTGGTTTTAAGAATATGGAGCAATATATAATTAGTCACCACTTCACCATAGTCTACTGACTCAGGACACAAAGAAATTGTGCTGAAATTCCATAATTCTTTAAAAATGTTTCGGAACAAAACATATCAGTTGTCATGGGCATACATACACTTTTTGATATTTACTAGTCCAAGCATGCATGTTAGAGAACAGATCTGGGACAAATCAGTGCTACTGTGTGAATGCCAGTTACTTTCAGTATGTTTATACATATATGTACATACATACAAGTTTGTCCGAACATGTATTATACAGGCAATGTGCTATGTATAATTGTTACATGACAGGATGGGAGAAGCATTATTACTTAATGGTACACATAAGATCGATTACTAATAGATGATCCCTCACCTGGGCAATAAACAGAATCTAACACTATAATATATGATCATAGAATCACAGAACATCAAGGGCTGGAAGGGACCTCAAAAGATCATCCAGTCCAACCCCCCTGCCAGAGCAGGATCACCTAGACCAGATCACACAGTAATGTGTCCAGGCAGGTTTTGAATATCTCCAGAGAGGGAGACTCCACAAACCCTCCTGGGCAGCCTGTTCCAGGCTCTGTCACCCAACAGAATTGGGTGAGGGAACACCAGATGGAACACAACAGAATGGGAATGATGGAATTGTTTAGAGATTTACAATGACTTTATAACTTTAAAAAATCTTCCAGAGCTACACCATGCCTTCTAACACATAATGGATTGCAAAACAGCACTTGACTATGAAATCTCTTAACATCCTATTTGATTTTGCAGATAAATAGCAACAAGATACTTTGGTTTCTGTATATTTTGCATAATATAAACACCTGCATATACTGGGACTGCAACAGTAAGAAGTCAATTAAGTCGTAAGAGTTGGAGGTTCTTAGTTTGTATTTACTCTAAGAAGCAAAGCCAAGATCTAGTTGCAGCCTGTCAGCTTCCTTTTGAACTGCCACAATAATAAATATCCTTTTCATCTAAAAGCACACCACCAAAATGGGACAGGTGGTTTAAACAGTTACTAAAACCTCCTAAATAACTCTGGCAATGGTGCCATAATGTGACTACAGTAATGGCCTTTTCCTGACAAACTAAACAGTCACAAGCCTTATTTAGTTACTCGAAGAGCAATTTCACTGGTTTGGCTATACTTCCATGTATATAGGGGTGTTTATGTTTTTGTAGCTGTGTGAGCAACCAGCATGGTTACTGAATGCAAAGACACACAGGGAAAGATGACTCAATATTTCAAGAGTACCAAGGGCCTAAATTTTAAACTGAATCATAGTTCATTGTTCATCACAGAGCTTGAGTGCAGACCCTCTTCTGAACTCGTAGGTAAGAAAATGTCAAATAATGCATCACTGTTAAGAATAATGCAACAGAGATGGAAGCAGGAAAATAGCCACTGGAATCCTAAAACATTAGCACCAGCCCTGAAAGCAAATTTCATAATATAACCAACTAGTGCTTCCATGTGGCATTGATGATCTGAGGATCACAAAAGATAATTTAGCCACGAACTATTACCAAAGTTTTCCGCTGATATAAGCAAAGCTGCTGTGCCACTTGGTGAACTTTTTCACACACAAGAGTCTCTTTTGCTGTATTTATTAATATAAAAGACTACTTTGAGTACTCTTGGAAACTTTTATTGATGCTCACATAAGACATGTGAATAGCTGCAATCCATAATGAGAGAAGCTCCACTTCTATCTACAAAGTATTGGTCTCTTATCAGTATATAATTAATGTGTTTGTTATTTTTCAGCAATACATGTTTTAATTTTAGAGAAGTGCAGCAGCATTATTTGTGGCATATGGCAAATAATCTATGGGGTTAACATATTTGATGAAAATGTTACCTTGTTTTCAGCTCAGGAATTGACTATGATCAATCATGACTGATGATGAAATTACAATCAGATGATCAAACCCAATCATCTAAATGTATTCATTTTCAATTTTTATTTTTTTTTTTACTGAATGCTAAATAATTCTTGGCCAATCAGCTATATAAATCAATCTGTTGAAAGCACTTAATAACACTCTGGTATTAAATGTTATGCAAAGTGTTAAATCAAAGCCATCAGATACAAAGCACACAAGATGGGTTATTCTTCCAGCAAATAATCATCAACCTTTAGAACCAAATATCTTTGTTATATATCTGATATATATGCTCTGGAAATACATTATGACAAGTACTTAAAATCCACATTAAAATTACCACATACCTAGATGGGACACAGACAGGCCTGGCCTAATGTGCATAGTGCTACTCCAGTAAAGAGACAAATTAAAATACAGAAACATGAGAGTCTCAGTAATCCTACCTATATGATGTAAACATTGCTCAGTGGTTATTTAGTATATGCCCTTATCACATGCTATTTACCTAATAGAAAAAAACACTTTTTCATTTTAAGAAGGTCTGAATTCAGATCAAATCTTGATTCACATTTAATACTCTAGCAAACCTACCTTCTCAGAAGACTGAAAAAAATACTTTCAGAATTTTAGACAAACTCAACATTTAAATTATGCCTTGGCCCCATATCTATGAAGGATTTGAGTCTCTGTCAAACTGTTACATTATCTTGAATTCGGTTTGAGGAAAGCAATTTTCTCCATATATTGTCTTACCAGTTTCTGTTGATTCAGTTGACATGCTGACCCTCATTTTAGAATTGGTGATTTTCTCTTGACTTCTGTGTAATTTCAAGTGTTGGACCTGTCCCAGTTTATTTATTGGTTTGGTTTTTTTTTTTTTTTTTGCACTGAAGGCAGGCATTTTTCTGTATAACTTCTGCATGAGAATAAAACTATATTAACCCCTTTATATAAAGGTCTAAATTATTTGGGCAGGATATTGTGTTTTCTGATAGAAAGCAGTATTAGATTTTGGACACCTCAATGAACTTTTTGAATAATCTAGAAATGTATTTTCTACAATACTTTCATTAGGTGAATAACAGCAGTATAAGTGAGCTCTAGTTTTCAACTTTGCTCCCATTAGAAATATTTTTTTGTATACTAGCAAAATAATATTTATTTATGATAACATACTCTTTTTTTTGCATAGATTTAAAGATTACATAAGATGACAGGTATGCTATTAGCCACTGTTTGTTTACACAGGCTTTCCATCTGGTATCCAAGGCATTGGCCCTTTACAGAAAGTTCATTAAAGTTCAAAACTTTATGATGGAAAGAAAACAAGTATTTTCTTTTCCTAGAAATAAAAAGTTTCTGGTTGAAGAATTTCTTACATTACGCTAACACATCAACCTGAAGGCCTTATTTGCGTAACAGATAGGAAGTTTCTGTAATTTTTGGCTACTTGTTCAGAAAATGCTATAGCCTCCTCAGCTAGCTGACAAGGCGTCTTGACAATGTGGATATCTCAGGTTTGTCTTTGATCATGTTTGCAGGCTCAGTGTGATAGCTGGCTACAGGCATGAGTCAGGAAGCTACAGAGTACTTCTGTCAACTGCCAGGTAGATGTGTTCGTTTAACTGTCACCCCTCAGTGGTTTACTTCTTCTCTATGTGCTATATATGCTTTATATTATCAAGATTAGATTATTCTGTCTAAGAGAGTCTCATTAACCAGCAACTGGTATGTCACCACCCTTATTATTTCTAGGGACTGATGCTCTATACTTCCGGGACTGATTCGGACTATTCACCAAATATTACACCAGTTACAGTCTGACTGACTTCAATGAGATAACTACTTATTTGGATGGCAAAACAGAGTGGACATAAACAGATGTCACTGGGGTATGCTCCTTTTAAGAGGATGGAAATTCCCTTCCACACAGCCCATATCTTTCAGGATTTTTTAAATCACACCTTGAGCTAAAGACATAATCTTGAGCCTATCATTAATTTAGACCTCCTCAGACATATCAGTCTTTCTGTTTTCAGAAATTACTTGCATACAAACTCTTCACACTTTTATTTACCTTTCTACACCCTCCTTATTTACAAATTTCACCAATACTGGTATAACACAGATGCTCTTGACTTCTACTTTATCTATACCTACGGCCATGGTGAACTGCTTTTGTACCACAGTTGCTTCTATGAGTTGGCTGCTACTGACAACAGCTTTTCTGTTATTACTTAAAAGTGATGAATTAGTGGTTTGACTGACTGAAGTTTTATTGTTGGAAATCGATAATAAATTATGTTTTCCATCAATTAAGGCAACTAAAATACAGACATATTCATAAACTCATTATGGTGAAAAAGTATTTTAAAGAGGTAGGAATTAGAACTTAAAAATACTATTTTATTGCTACATTGATACTACATTAATAAGAGAGTTCTCAGAACTCAGTCCTAATATCAAATTCTGTGTCAGAGTTTCAGGGATATCAGTATGTCACTTTTTTTTTTTTTTCCTTCTCTTTATGTTTACCATCATTACAAATAAATAGCATTCATCATACACACACTATTTCTCCAAAACAATTTAAAATAAGGAAATCCTTATCATGATCAACCATGAAAGCATCTGAAAATGAAACACATCATCCAGACTGTGCTCACCTAAGCAGAGGTAAGGATTGTAGCAAAACAGATGAATAATTCACTTTCTTAGGGAAAATGCTTATTGGCTTCCAAAGGATACGGGACTACTATAAATCCAGAACTTCTGCTGGAACAAACTAAAAGCAAAAATGCGTTGATATTAACCATGCATAAAGGAAGACATTTATTACATTAAGACACTACGGCTGCAGATACTCTTTGTCATTTCCCTGAGAGCAAATACAAGCATCCAGGATAAAAAAGCAAGCATGCTGTCACACAAGACACACAGGTGGTCTGGGCAACAACTGTGGTTGATTCTTTTTCATAACAAGGTGACACAGTTCATTACAGTTAGATCAGTATCATACTAGAAAACAGAATCCTCCAAGAAGTAACTCATAATTTATTATGTCTTAGAGTTGCTTACGGAACAGTACTGTTTAAACTGGTTCTATGCCATGCTTGAGAGGATTCAAGTCACGAACCTACTGTACTAAACCAAAAGATTATGTGCTTCCTTTAGCAGATAGGTACCCAGTCAACTTTATAATATCAGATACAAAATGTTTGGTTTTCTTTCAGTATGATTATAACCCATATTCACCCTTTCTATGCTATTCAAATCTCTGTGACAAAGATTAGTTATTTTGTGACCGAATAGAAGCAAAATTCTCTTGGAACTATCAGAAAATGTAATTTGTCAAATTCTTCAATATTGCAATTCAGACAAGTGCAAACTATTATAAAACACTTATCAGTTATGCCATGGGATAGAATCATCCCTCCTTCTCCCCTGACTCAGAGATTTAGAAGCAAGCTTTTAGTCCTGATGTAAAAGGCTGCACTATAAAGTATTTCCATGATAAATGTGCCAGTTAAGAGGTTTAATATTGTTAGCACACTCTGATTGTAGTGAAATTCCCTCAGGTTTCATGGAAGAAAATGCAACCTTTCATGTAACCAGTGTAGTCCCCCAAGGATCAGTGCTGGCCCTAGTCCTATTCAACATCTTCATCAATGACCTCAATGAAGGGACAGAGTGTCTTCCCAGAAAGTTTGCTGATGATATGAAACTGGGAGGTTTGGCTGATACATCTGAAGGCTGTGCAGACATTCAGAGTGATTTGGGCAAAGAGAAACCTAATGAGGTTGAAAAAGAATAAGTGCAGAGTCCTGCACCTGGGAAGGAGTAATAAATTGCACCAGTACAGGTTAGGAGGTGATCTGCTAGAGAGGAGCTCTGTGGAGAAGGACCATGGAGTTCTGATGGACAACAAGTTCTCCATGGAACAGCAGTGTGCCCTTGTGGCCAAGAAAGCCAATGATATCCCGGGGTTCATTAAGAAGAATGTGTCCAGCAGATTGAGGGAGGGCCTCCTCCCTCTCTACTCTGCCCTAGTGAGACCTCACCTGGCGTATTGCGTCCAATTCTGGGCTCCCCAGTTCAAGAGGGACAGATCTACTTGAGAAGGTATGAGCTATGAGGGTGATTAAGGGACTGGAACACCAGCCTTATGAGGGAAGGCTGAGAGACCTGAGGCTTTTTAAGCTGGAGAAGAGAAGACTGAGAGGGGATCTAATTAATGTGTATAAATATATGAGGGCTAAGTGTCAAGAATAAAGAGGCAATTTTTTTTTCACTTGTGTCCTGCAATAGGACAAGGGGAAATGGATGTAAGCTAGAGCACAGGAAGTTCTGCCTCAACATGAGGAGGAACTTCTTTACTGTAAGGGTCACAGGGCGCTGGAACAGGCTCCCCAGAGAGATTGTGGAGTCTCCTCTGGAGACTTTCAAGACCCATTTGGATGCATTTCTGTGTAACCTGCCCTAGATTCTATGGTACTGCTCTGGCAGGGGGGTTGGACTCGATGATCTGCAGAGGTCCCTTCCAATCCCTAACATTCCATGGTTTTATGATTTCTGCACAGGTAAGCTCCGGTCTGTATTTTCATGTGGCGGCAAGTGCAACTGTTTTAAAAACATAAGCAGACATACATTCATGCATTCTATATATGTAGTAATGTGAAATACAGATATAATGTAAGTATGTATTAATAGGGATATTTTTATTTTCTAGATATGAAGTAAGACATACTTTTGTTATCTACACAACAGGAGCATTTTTATTTGTGTTTCTGGGAATTAGCATTGTCTTAAAAACTGAATAAACAGAATAGGAGAAAATTCCCCTCAGATAACCAGAAGTGTCTAAGGGAGACTGTGCCAAAGAGTTGGATAGAGCAGTTGCATCCTCCCCAAAAAAGGCAGCAAACTACAGTACTCCAGAAGGGTGTTGGAACCATGAAGGCTGTGATGGTTACAAGGCATCCCATAACTAGGCCTATCTATCTGTCACTGTCTGTGCCAGTTTGCTTTGTTAGTATAAGACAGAGACTGATTTTGATCCTTAGCCTGCCAAGTGCTGCAGCTCCGTGATTTCTAGACTGCCTTGCTAGCAAGCAGCTACCCAGAATTTTAATTCTTCAGAAATATATTTTGCGAAGAGAGTAATTTCTTAAACAAATTACACTTTTCTATCAAAGGAAGCTTTCAGTTTGGTACCACCTGTAGACAGATTTCAACTAGCTCCAAACATGTATGAGAAGGCAGACTCTAAAGCTGCTTGTTCCCCACAGTTGCAACCACACACCTCTACTAGAGAGATGAGATTCAGCTTAAGGAATGTTCAGAATCTAAAAGTTAATCAAGAAAGAGTTTTAGGTTTGCTGAATTAGCCAATGGCAAGTCACTGTATCTTCTCTCCTCTACTTCTAGCAGGAATACTGGTTACAGGCGTCGGACTACTTACCTAAATTTTATGTGAATAAAACTAGATTGAATTTACCCCATTATAAACTAAGGGTTTTCATAAAAGAATGGAGACAATACTGAAAACAAGGTGCATGACATTCTGCCAAAAAATTTATAAGTAGAAGGAATACATTTTCACATTTTTATAGCCTCATTTCTATGAGCATTTTTATAGTCATTTCTATAAAATTGTCCAAGTGCTACATAAATATTAATGAATTAACCTCCCCTGCATCCCCATAAGGTAGGTATTTATTTTTTACATTGTATAGCTAGGGAAACAATTGCAATAATGTTAAGCTCTATGCACAAGTCCAACTACCAATTCTGTTAGAGAACCAGGAATAAATAATCCTGGACACTCGTTAGTAGTTTACGTACCTCAGAAAGAGGTTATTTATCCAGCCATACGTTGTCTGTGACTTCAGAGTAATGGGATTTCCAGTGACTGTTCCCTTGGCACAGAACATCTCTCCAAAATCAAACATTTCTAAAAATGTACACACACAGCTAGAATAAACACCGTGTATTTTTTTGGTGTTAGATTTCTACAGATGAAAGTATTCCTGCAGATGTTGAAAGTGGTGGGCCATTTTCCCTGCTCAACCAGTATCTGCACGATGGTATTTTGACAGGCCAAAGGCACTAGATGCACTATACCCAGACGTGTATACAGGTGCGCTACCCACAAAGGCAGTAGCAATCTCAGAAGGCGGAGAGTTCTGAGTATGCTGTAGAGGAGACATCCCCTTTTTTGAAGGCTTTGCTAATTTCTTGTTTTCTTTTTTTCTGTTAATCCTTTAAATTACTCTTAGACATTTCCTGGGTCGGCAAATATGAGACTGTAATCCAAGAGAGACCAAAAGATTTCTAGGAGAAAAAGTATAAGAAGCAAAATTCATTCTCAATAAGAGAGAAATTACTAAAGAAATACAACTCTTCCCAACAAAACAAGCTCAAAATAAGAAACGGGCACCAATACATTGAACCAGCAATGAAGAAAATAATCGATTTTTTTCTTTTTTTTAATTTCTGCCACTCAAGAACGTCAGCACCCACCTGAGGCTCCTGAACACAGTTCACATCAAAATAAACCCAACCAGCCAACTGACAAAAATAATGAAAACAGTTCAAATAACAGAACTACTCTGCTCAAACAACAGAATGTGCAGAGTTAACATGAATAATTTCATGGAAATACTTTCTACTGAATATTTTTTGAAAAGATAATTCCTCAATCTTGGATATAGCTTAAAAAAAGCCTTCTACATTGTTACTACTCATTTTAAATGTTGCATTTTCTGCCTCCTTTATTTTTTTCAGTTTTGCCACTATCTTCCTTTCATAATCCACCCAAAGTGGCCAAGCTACTAACTGCCATTAAAAACAAACATATTTTACTTATGACTCCAACAAGCACTTTCCAAACTAATTTACCTGAACAATACACTGATGAAAAGCCTTTCTGAGGCTCCAAATGGATTTTTTTCTCATTATGTCATAAGATCATAAGAGATACATTTGTTGAAATGCACAGCAGTTAAATATGACTATTTTCCTAAAAGCAATAACTGAGAGATCCACTGTGTGTACAACTCTAATACCAAACTTTTATTTCAACTTTATAATGACCTGCATGATACTGATATATAGAGGAACTTCTACCTTGCATCAAGTTTATGTGCTTCACCCAGAAATGTGCTCAAGAACAGATTTTTTTTCTTTTGATATCTAAGGGAATTTCTGACAGAATTGCTACCAGTGACATAGGTAGTATATTAACATTGCAGACCATGCTTTGATTTATATTGACTTTAAACCACCTTATTTTGATCTATGTTCAAAGACTTAGAAACTAAATCCAATGTTGTGGGGAAAAAAAATAAATTTATTAACTACTTCCAAACTCAATCAGAATTACTTTCGGAGATATACTGGTATGCTACTGGCAACCACTCCTTTCACTTGTTAGAAGGAAAAGACACAGCATACTTTTTAATGAAATACAGTCAGTCAGGTATCAGCCAAAATGGAATGCATCAAGCACTAAATAAAATTGGATTTAACAATGCATAAAAATTAGTTAAGTGTGAAACCAGTGTGATTTCTCTTCAGCATTTATTTCCTTTACTCAAATATTACTAATCTAGATTTTTTTTCCTTTAAAGATTGTTCAGCATGGGATTAAAATTTTACCCAAAATCTTGATGTATAATTCAAAGTATATTTTTACTAGAAAAAAATCTATTCAGCTGCTAATAGAATATAAAACCTAAATCAGATACGTTATATTTACACACAGAAACCCATACATTCCACAAAGACTAATGGCTTGAGCTTCATTCCAATTAAAGTCAGAGAAAAAGATTTTGCTGACTGCAGAGGAGAGAGAATTGGGTAATTAGGCCAAATCCTATAGTGCTTATTTAGGATTTAAGCTTATGAGAATAGTCTGAAAATTATTATTATTTTATATAACACAAATCCATTATTTACCTAAGTTTTTTTTTCAGATGCATAGGAAGAAATAACCTGTGATTTATTCTATGCTCTAAATGGTCACTTGAACTATGTGGGAAGAAGATCACACGTGCCATTACTGGCAGAAACAAGAATAAGAACCTTTCTTTCTTCTGTAAAGACACAGCCACTAAAGCCAGAAGAGTTTAGTGCAGCACTTGCCTACCAGTAATGCCAGCAAGTACTGAAAGGGAATTTGGGGGTCTTGGTGCATTTCCACCAGCTGGCTTTGAAGTATATTGCTTGTCTTTCTCATTACAATATGCCACAGAATTATCCCCATCTCAAAAGCAGCATTTATTTGGTCACAATTTTAGATTTTTATTTATTTACATATTGTCACTTTGGCAACAATAAGTTTCTCAACAGAATAACCTGCCTAGATTCCTTTGTTCTTTTGGGGACTTGGTAATTTTTACTGCACAAATAGCATTAGTGCTGTTTGTTTCTGATTATTAGATATTGCAGAGTTCTACTCTGTTCTCTTATGAACTGGATGACAGTGGGGAGTGATTACCCACCATTTTAGTAATCTTTCCATACGATGCAATGGGATTTTTTTTTTCTTTCTTTTTTTTTCTTTTTCTCCTGTTTTGTGCAGCATTCAACTTTTACATTGTTAATCACCAGAAGAATCCCTCTCAAAAGATTCTCCTTAACATTTTAGTCTAAAACGTCAGGACATCATTGTTCTCCTTCTATCATTTCTAATATACCTTTCCCTCTTATTCCTCCCAAAAGACATTTTGGATTATATTGGCTCAGGAAGGCTTCTCCTGTGACGCCTCATTGAAACATTTACCTTTTCATGCTTTTGCACAATATGAAGCACTTTCACTTCATCTCTTTGCAGTGAAATATTAGTTCTTTCTGACTTTCATAAGATATATGTGGGATTCTCTTTTCTGCTGCACTGTTAATTTTTTTGAATTATATAAGGAACAACTTCTTATTAGGGAAGTATGAATTTACTGAGATCAAAGCCCTATTTTCAGCTATGTTAAAGCCCCTTTATACCAGTTTCACTGTGTAAAGGTACTTTAAAGCAAGTCTTGATGTCTCACACTAAGCAGATTCAGTGACGCGTGGGCTGAAGCTTTTCAGAGAAACTATTTTTTAAAAAAAGAAAGACAGCTAACCTTGCTATATAAGTATAAAAGCAAAATTTACAAATTTGCTTGTGGAGAATATTGTTCCTTTAGCACAATGGGTCTATTACAAGCTTTCATTTCTCAAAGCAGAAAGAATGTGCTGTGTCACAATTATCCTTAGTAGCTGCATCTCTCTGATGAACAAAAGTATCTGGCACATCAGAATAAGAGAAATACAGGTTGAGGAACTTACAGGTCATTGTTACTGGTTTCTAGGGTAAGCTTAAGAAATTTCTCAAATATGTAAATTTCCAATAAAATGTGTTCATGTTTAACATATATGGGCAGAATCAGATTATACTTACAGAGGAAAAAAATCATTTTAATATAAATATGACATTTATATTGTAATAAAATATTCAACTTTAATCTAACCATAAAAGCTGAATGAGATAAAATTGAGCTTTTTCCGTAGCATTTTTCCACATCAGACTCAAAGTGCTTTACAAAGAATTCAAGTATCATTATCAAGCTAACAAAACTGAGATATCAAGTGGAAAACTAAGTCTCAGTTTTATGCTGCCTTTAGAATATTTTGCACCTCACTATATTGTAGGTACAGGCAAATGTAGGAGAGAGAGAAGACAAAGTCCATCTAATATCTACATGCAGTTTGGCTGTATTTGTGTAGCACTATGAGCAAACTAAAAAGCATAATGCAACATCCTGGGTTTCTAATTCTAATATGGATAAGAAGAATAGTTTCCAACGTGAGATAAAGGGGTTGTTATGTTAGTATAGTAAAGGCAAAAGGACATGCTATTTTATTATTAAAAATTTTCAGCTTCTGAATTGAATGAGGATTGGATTTCTCTTATGTAATTTGAAAGCCTGACTCAAATATTTAATAGAAACATTATTTTTTATTAAATCCAAATGCTTTCTCAAGGAAATATTTAATACTTTAAAAATGTCTCTAGATGAGTTCAATACAGGATCATTTTTGTAATAATAAAAAAATCATAGCAAAAAAATTTTCCTATTTTTGCCTGTGAAAAGGGAAGGCAAACAAACTTTAATAATTTCTTTCCTGAGTATTTACACCTGAAAAGTAAAAGAAGTTTAAAAAAAAAAAAGAAGAAAGAAAAGGTATTGTTCAAAGATGTTCTATCAAGATTGTCTATAGACAGATGTTTTACTTTGAGTGGATTTGTTGCTTGAATAAAGGCCAGAAGTGCTCTGGTATTTTAAAATTCCTGAGTTCTCATATATTAATATATCAAGTCTGCAACAATCAGAATGATACCCAGACAAGGGGCTCAATACAAAAAGTTATCCTCTTCTTTCTGGTATAGATGGTGCCTGGCAAATCCATTCTGTTTTTAAAAACTATGAAAAATAAAGATGTTAACCTAGACAACAGAGAGACTCTCAAACCTGCTTTAGCCCATTTGCATTGCATAGCCTCAAAGATACAGTTACCAGCAAAGTGAGTGTGTTCTTTTTTCAGAATTATAGTTTGTTTTGTTTTTTTTATAACCCGGAAATAAAGACAAACGAATAAATAAATATATAGCAGGGTATGGATAGTCCCTCATGTTGTTAACCTAGTGTTGGAACTTCCATCTTGGAAAAAATTAAACCTGTTCTACTTGCAGCAGGATAGGGTCAAAGCTGGAGGAGTCCTGATTAGAGTTTCAAGTTGCTGCTGCTGTGTTCCTCTGCAAGACAGACATAAATCAATCACTACTACTACTACCAGCTTCCACCCCATTTAACCACCATCTGAGTTGAAAAACAGTGTTCAAACTCCACTATTCCTATTTATTACCCAAAAGTATATTATGTTGTGTTTAGGAAGTTTTTTTCATTTAAAATTAAATGTCAGTTTGATGTCTAGTCTTCATTAAACACTTCACTTTCTTATAGAATCACCCTTTTTGTAGATGACACGATAATCTTTCTCTTTGTAAACAGAAGTAACTGCTGCAGGCACAGCTTGTATCATGTCATTATTATTCTGCAGAAAGGGACAGTAGGCCTGATTAAGTCTAGTTAACACTAACAACCACTGTCATGTTAACAAACATCCATTTTTGTTTATTTTATGGTCCTAGACACATTTTACATATAAACATAGAACACAAGGAGGGAAGGCACTCAGAGATGATCTGGTCCACTCCCCATGCCCACAGGAAGGACCAGCTATAACTTCATCTGGCATGACACACATTTGTCCAGCCTTCCACCACTGTCTGACCTCCAGACATGGTGACTCAATAAGCACCAGCAGCCATCTGTTGCATTGTCTTACTGCCCCTTTTCTCCAAGTTTAAACCAAATCTCCCTGTCTGCAACTTAAGCCCATTACAACCTGTCTATCTAAACATAGAGGATTTTATCCTCTTCTTTTCCGTATCATTATTTTTACACACTTGAAAAGTATTACTATGTCTTCATTTAGCCTTTTATTTGAAACAAAGAAAAGTACAATGTAAAATCTTTTCTAGAGTCCGATACTCTTGCTTCTCTATACTACACTTTATAATTGATTCATCTTTCTTGAAATGAAATTCTCACTTGGACACAATCCGAGACCTGTGTGTTGAACAGAACAAAATTTAAGCACGCAGCTATTTACAGTGATGTACAGCTTCTTCAGAATAGGATTCCTTATTACACTTAGAAGACTACATTTGCCCTTTCTTGCATATTTTGACACAGTTGTCTAACAGTTTACGTGGCCAGCAGAGATTCTTTGTGTACTGCAGAGTCTCTTCTACAGAGCTGATGTCTGGCTGGTGCTTTCCACACTGTATCTGCATAGGGAGTTAATTCTTCCTGAACACTCCTGCCTTGCTGAATGGTGGTTTTTATGGTTGGTTAAGATCAGTCTGGATTCTCAACCATTTATGCCACTCCAGCATGGTTTCTTAATCAATGTTTCTTTAGAATTTTGAAAAATATTGGATATTAACTCTATCTCAAGATACATAACAAAGATTGTATTCCATCCACAAAACCTTCCATCTAATGTAAAGTAAGCAGATCACTCTGACATGAGTTTAAAAAAAAATATATTGGCTCATGACACTGGTATCTTACAGACACCTATGAAAAGTGAAATTAAGCCGACGGGTCAGCAAATCACAGCTCCTGTACTTGACTTTTTTGAGGAAAACATCAATTTTGCTTTCTCCTCGAACTTCACCTGCCTCTAATCCACATACAGTTCTGATATTTACTATGCAAACACCTCTTGATATTAATAGAGACATGGGTTCCATATGATTATGTTCTATATATTCACACAAAATTCCAAGTATTTCTAAATCAGCAGAAAGCTCTGAAAATAAATATTACAGCAATTATTATGGTTGCCAGAAATATAACTTAAAATATGCTTGTTCAAATAAATCTACATGTAAACTAACTTAGCTCTTTTAAATTTATTAAAAATAATTTCTATATGCATTAAAAAGATGTCCTGACCCAGTACATAGGGCAAAGCTCATGAGTCCTTTACTCATGTAGACAGTTTTTTGTTTGTTAAGGGATTTTTAATATACAAGAGCATCAGGGAATTTTTTAATTTATTACAGGATACTTGCATAAAATAAGTTATTGTATACTCAGTCATCTACAGTACAAAATTCTACTAAATCAAGTTTTAATAATTGAATTTTTTCATCCCGCAAATTTTCCAAAAATGAGATTAAGACTTCAAAATTTATTAAAATATTACTTTTCAAGTATAGTGTCAGCATTGCAAAATTATTCATAAAAGCTTGTCTTTTAATGGTAGAACTGCTATGGTCTGATCTGTATCAAAAGCTTGACTTTTGAAGGACAGTATATGATTTATTCTGCACCACACTTTTCAAGAAATGAGCTCCAAAATAATTCACTTTCCTAAGCTATCCACCATTTCTAAAATCTAAATTTTTCCCTATTGAAGGACAACCACCGTATTGTGAACAAAAAAATTATGATAAAAAAGGCAATTATCGGCTGTATTATAAGTGGTTAAGCTTCCACAGAACAAGGTTAGAATTTTGCTAGCAAATCATTTTTCTTTTAGGAGAATATAACAGACAACTGAGTACAAAAGACAGGTGTTTAACACGAGAAGACAAAATGCAGCTGGAAAATTTGGGTTAGTTTTTACTACTGTCCTAAGGAACTGAGGACATTTATACAAGTGTTTAATTTGGAACATTCCCTTTAAAGAGTGATCAAGCCCCAGTCCAAGGCAGGCACATGTAGAATTGAAATTTATATTGCACATTAGTGTGATTTCACCTTAAGATGATGTAGTAAGTGGCACAAGCAGGTAGCCCACTTTGTGGATGACCAAAAAAAAAAAAAAAAAAAGAAAAAAAAATTAAAAAAGAGTAAGTAACATTCACTTTGTAGTAACTGCTTCAAAAAAACCCCCCAAGTATTTGTACGTATGCATAACAGTCCTGATTTGTTCTTTCTTCCTATTTTACATTATACATTACTGGAAAAATAACCTGTTCATAATAATAACCAAGAGCTGTTTGAGTGCAGTTTAGTACATTATTTATGCTTTCTTACTTGAGAAGGACACCTAGTACTTTATATATCTCAATTATGACTAGCACAGGGCATATTCAGCACATCAGGTCCTGTCACACACCATATTTTGCAACTGTGGGTGTGGTTTACAGATCTTTAAAGCATTCTACAAGACTAAGGAGTCCAGATGGTGAATTCAACAAAACATACAAGGGGATCTAAAGCAGCTTTCCTCACAATGTGGAACACCATGTGGGTCTGGGATGCCAGGCTGAAGTTCCAGTAAGGTTCTAATCTCCTGCAATTCTACTGGTTTGATCCGTGAGCTTGTTTGGTTGTTGAACCTTAATTGCTCACATCTTTTATTTTGTGTGTAAAGCTTTCCAAGGACAGCGGTAACCTGTCAGACAGTCCCCTAGATTTTGGTGTCACTACTACTGACACTTCATATTACTGAATGTTTTTTCCTTTGAAAAAGACTTTGAGAAGCTTCTAACACAGTGTTGAAAAGAAATGTGCCTAAAGTGTGTTGTGAAAACAAGGCTGAGAGGCACAGATATTACTATTTGCTGCCATATTCTATTAGAGCTTTAATAATGTGTATTTATACTAAGTTGAAAATAGAACTCTGGCACGCTTCTTTCATATATGAATGTCAAGAAAAGAACTGCTCTTTCCTTGGTAAAATGTACTAACATTCCCAAAAGTCATGTTATATTTTTGACTCTGTACAAATGGATCTTTAGGGACTTTTTGGTAAAGATGAAGCAGATCATTTGGAGTCCCTCTATAACATTTTATATTGACTTTCTTATTTTTTAAAGCAGCAATCATTCATGTCCTCATCTTGGTTTATTCAACCACTACCTTTTGCACACTTATTAGATAGAAACATGAGCCACAGAATAACATGGAATAAAACTTGTGCACATCTGAAGCATGTTAATGTTTCTGAAACCTTTGCCACCATAAAGATTGATATACGACCATTACCTCACCTCCCTCTTGGACAAAATCTCCAGTACATGTTCCATTCATATGATTTGATACAGAGTGCACTCAGATCCTATGATTACAAATATGGTTACAAAGTACTAGCCCTGGTTCTAAAAAACAACTCTCCTTCAGGGTAAAATTAAACCGTCAGCATATGATAAGTAACAAAAATTTAACTGTGAACAGATATTGTTACTTGAAAGACGGTGGAAGAAGTTAATTGTGCTTCTTTAGTGTAGCTTCCTATTTTTATGGGAACCCTCAAAACCTCCACAGAGTTTATTAAAGGTAAAATATTTAATTGTGAAATAACTCTCTCACAACCTGATGAAGCCAAACAACCCAGATAAGGGTCTCCTCACTCTCTGAACTGAAGTTAATCTCAGCAGAAGATAAACTACCTCACAGAAGTTGTTTGATCAGAAGCCCTGATGGAACAGCCTAAGCCTCTCTGTACAGCTTTTTTTTTTTCCTCACTGTGCTTTCAGCTGAGAAAGGTACTGCCAATTTATGTCAGCAGCCACCAGATTTTGCTTGCCTGCCTGTAAGAAAGGCTCATGGACCTATTTCTGTGAGTGCATGTAGTTAAGAAAGAGAACAGCTATAACAAGACCACTTAAAGTAAATTTGAAGTCCTGCATCACAGACAGCAGAACCATGAAAAAGTTATATTAATTAAAACTGGAAGGGTCAAGGCTCTTCATAGCACTCATGAAGAATACGTTTTGTCCCCAGCATTCACCTTTGGAAACTTTTCCATTTTTGCGTTGGATGGAAAGCAGACTGGACCCCAAGCTGCTCCATGACACGTACAGTCATTTACCCTAACCTTTCCTCACCCTTTAGCTCACCTTCTTTATTTGTTTTTAATTCATTGTCAAAGTCAGTCACTCTCCATCCTTTCAGTGGAACAAGTAACTATGGATAAATCGGGAATGGCAGGTAAAAACAAACCCTCTTCCCCCTGCTGTTAAAGACCGTGGGGAGCTCCTCTGCCGACTCAAGAGCTGGGGAAGTGATGCCCTCACACGCCCTTCCCTCCCTCCCTGTTAGCCAGGCTGAGAGCTCCCTCTCCTGTTTCCATTTTTCACCACTGTACTTCACTTTAACTGCCAAACGTGTCTGACCGACAAAAATCTGGGATATCTAATGAACTGGAGTACAGCTCAGCTCAGGAAAAAGAATACCTTTCAGATCTCTAGAACATGACATTTGATACTAACTTCTCCAATTATAAAATGCCTTTTATCGCATCACAAAGCTTTGGTATCAACTTTGGCATAAGAATCAGACTACACACTGGCAACGGTACTATGAAGGTATAAGTAGAAAGACAGACAACCAAAGAAAGTTCATCCTGGGACAATCATTAGAACCACTTAAAACTAAAAAGCAAATAAAATAATAACAAAAATTCAGTAGCTATTCTGCATTTACACAGCGATTCAGCACTTTTAGAACATTAACCTGAATTGCGGAAAATTCCTTTCT
>JANIJG010009761.1:0-14609 GCA_024611175.1 Megaceryle torquata
AGGAAAAAGGAGGAAAGGAAAAGGGAGGAAAGGAAAAGGGAGGGAAGGAAAAGGGAGGAAAGGAAAAGGGAGGAAAGGAAAAGGGAGGAAAGGAAAAGGGAAAAGGGCAATGTCTTGGGATGTTACAATGTTACAAAAGAAAAATTAAGTTTAGCATATATGTCCACCCAGATTGTCACACCACCTGCCAGGACAGACTTCAGAAAGGCAGAGAGGGCAGTTGTGCAGCAAAGCATGGCAGACAAACCTCGTCTCTTTTTGGCAGCAGAGTGAAGAGGAATGAACACCAACGCAAATCCTTAGGACAGGTGCTGTGCTGTGGAGCAGAGACTTTGCTCTTTGACAGTTTGTGTTGTATTACTGTAACATCTCTTACAATTTCTATTTTATGTGTCCTCCTACGGTAAAATTTTGATCTGCCTCTGAAGCAGCTGTGCTCCTTCAAGAGCTTTACAGATTGAAGTACAACAGGTTATTCCTATTTCCTACCTATCTGCAGCATCACAGTACTAGGACAAAGTGTGTCCATGTCTCCCCCCCCAACTTCAAACACGCTGTACTCACTTTCATTACAGATAATGCCGGTCCACCCAGGTGAGCAGACACAGCCGTTGCGTTCGCTGTTGCACCCGCCTCCGTTCAGACAATCCTCACAGCTCAAGCTACAGTCACTGCCAAAAGTGTTATCAAGGCAAACTGAAATGAGGAAAATACAGAAAGCTTAGTGAACACCCGGGCAAAACACTTCCACAAGCTCTTACCTATTGCACCAGATGCAGAAGGGTAAAAAGGAATCCGCATAACACTGTCTGAAAAATAGATTATTCATGTTGTTAGCCCTAATGTTGGTAGTGTTACAGTTATCACTGAGCCATCCCAAAACGTGGGCCCAAATGGTGATTCCCAAACTTTCCTCTTTCCTCTTCAAATTTTTAGAGTCTAAATAAAAGGCAAGCTGGGACTTTAGCTGGAATTTCCTCCTTTAAATGCTGCAACTCCCCATCAAAGAGCACTTAAAACTACTTTTTAAGAGTAAACACATTGCCTTCAGAAAAACTGAATTTGCTCTGAATGCTTGATAATATTTAAAAGTATTTTTTGGGAGAGAATCTCATTTTCTCCTTACTAGGCTCTCCTTTTTGTTCTTCTGTTGCAGCAGGTAGACTTGGTGCTATTTAAGAATAGTCCAGTGGTATTTTTAACAGCACTGAGTGTTATTCTGGGAAAACAAAGCACAATACACATTTATCACTTCCTTTTTCCTTCAAGGATATGTAAAAAAGGCTTAATTTATATGGGGAACCTTATATGAAAATGAATTCCTCCCCAACCTTCCCCACCCTCCTTTTCTCCCCTGAACCTGCAGACCTGTGCACCTTCATGGCTTCTCTTTCTGGGGTCTATTGAGAAAGGCATTGAACATAAAAAATGTTACCCTCTGCTAGAATACCTTGCTGACATTAAGTTCCTACCCACACTGTCAGTTTATTGCCTTCGAGGCTTTATGGTCGTGGCTGGAGGCATTTGGAAGGGGATTTTGAACACCTGAAAGTGAGCTGGTGGATTATTTCAGCTAACAGCAAGTCAGCAGGCTGGTTGCTTTTCACCAGCAATTTTCTATGTGAGGCCAGATTTCCTCTAGGTCTCAGCACCCAACTGTTCCTTTTTCTGAAGCTGAACAAATGCCCAAGCTTTCAGAGACATTCAGCATCCCAGTGCTCCCACTTGGAACGGGTTACAAATTCACACTTTGGGAGAAGAATACAGATTACCATTCAAAACGTCACGCTCCTACATCAAAAAGTCATTCAGTCTATAGAAAATAGTTAATTACTTATACCAACTTATTGTTTAAAAACATATTTTTATAATACAGATGCCAGCACAAAAATATGTCTGAAAGTATAATGAATAAATCACCATTTGGGAGGTAAAAGAACTTACTAAGCCTTTAAAAGTTTCATTCCTCCATTATCTTTTCCTGTAAACCCTCACGTGCTGCAAAGCCTCAGCTTTAGAAAAAGTGCAGCTGCTTGGCTATGACTGATAATACCCAAATTTATGTGGCTGAATATAAATAAACCATGCAAAAACTGGTCAATAAATATTTGATTGTGGTTTCTAGGCCTGATAATTTTGCCTGTGGTTATCTCATTTATCAGTTTCCCAACTGGTTATCAGCGTCAGTGAGTCCAGCTGGATGCTATGGGATTTGGGAGGTCTTAACAGTTTTGTTTATAAAAATAAATTAATTTTTTATTAAAGCTAAGACCAGTTCCTGATTTTTGCCTGTAGGGCACAGTCCTCAGATGAGTAATTAAAGCTCATATAAAAATCACAGGACATACATAACAAAAATATGAAATCACATTCTTTCCTGGTGACCCACCAGTACATACTTCACTCATCAGAAAGAAATCACAGGGTTTCAACTCATAATACTCTTTAAGTGGTGAAGTTTCCACCTTCAGGTGGAAAGACTGAAGTCATGCAAAGCCCACAATCCTATGACTGTATGTTTTCGTGTGCTCCGTTTGCCACCACTCATGCCAAGCCAGCCTGAGCTCTACGTGCCTGAATCTGTGCTATTCCTGGAAAACATGCCCAAAGCATCAAAAGAGACCTAAATCTCCAGAGGCTTGTTTTTTTCCACAAATAATAATGCAAATATCTTAAGCAACAAACTCTCCAATTATTATAAAAGGGCTTGTAAACACACGTGCCCCCACACTCCCCTTTCCTCGCTCTACAAGAAAGGGAGTGTTTCTCAAGGGCTTGTTCTCAGTAGAGTAGCTTTGGTGGATTTTGTGCATTGCAGTAACCCACGCAATCCTCTCACCCCCAGGATTAACGGGATCTTTCTGTCTGGTGCCTCCAGGGCTTTGCACAGACACCCTGTTTTTCCAAGGAGCCTTTCAGCCCTTGCTTGTGGTGCTGCTCTCTTGTCCCCTGCCTCCCTCCGCAGACCTCCCCCCTGCATCCAGGAGGCAGCAACCATGACTGGGGAGCCTCTGTGTTCCCCAGATAGGTCCCATTTGGAATGGGACACATGGCGATGACACCTCTCTGCTGGCATGGAGGACAGGCAGAAAACAGGATTAATGCTCTCCCCTCTTCTGCTTCTCCTGACGGCTGAAGCTTGGCCTGCCCAGCATCAGTTTTGCTCTGAATCCTCTTTCTGAGGTTATTTCCCCTGTTTGCTGCAATAGTTTAAAAGCAACGCTGGTTCACTCACCAACCCTGTGCACCAGGGTGAGCTCTCCCCGTGGGTCTTCATCCTCATAGAGGGCACCAAGCGTGTAGTGAAGGAGCTGGGGGGGACCTCTGAACTGCAGCCCCGGAGGCCCAGCGAACCTTGCTGCCTCCTCTGCATCCATCTCTTCCCCACCTAGGGCTGACACACACACTTGCCATCAGGACCTGGCCCTGAGTATTCCTCTGTGACATTCTCCTCAGATTTACTTTTTTTTTTAACTGTTATTGTGCTAGTAGCTTTTCCAGCTACAACCCTATGCGGTCTGCACAGCAGTCACAGCTGATTCATTGTCTTATCCATATTTATAGAGTTTCTGCTATCTAAAAGAAAAAGAAAAGGGTGGAGAAAAAAAAATAAATCTTTCCCTTTCTTCTGGACATAAACTCTGGTCCTGGAGAGTCAAAAAAAAAAAAAAAAAATTAAACAGGAAGGTTAATTTTCCTCATTTGAAGTTTAAAATTATTTTTAGTTAATGAAGGTCATTACTCTAGCTCATTTTGGAGATGACAAATATAGAGTGAGGCTGGCTGTCCAATTAATTTTCAGAAAAATTAAAATTTGAGCCTTAAAATGATGGAAAATCAGTTGTCTTTCTTTTTGGAGTTGGTTAAAATATCAAACTCTGCCAAAGGTTTAGTAGGCCCTAAATTTGGTTGTAAAATTAAGTAGCTAGGCTAAGCTTTGTACTGGTTATGCTGGCAGAAAACCACTCACTTGAATGGAAAACTTGCCATGGTTCATCAAAGCAGAAACAGGCTACCTTTTTTCCACGGGATGTTAAACTTCAGCAAATAGTGCAAGAAAACTGTCAAAATACTATTTATTTCTAAAACATGAAGTTTAGGCTTTCAAACATGCCCAGGGGATTTAAGTGTTCATCTCCCATTAATCTTTGGCAAAACCCATTACTTGAGGATGAACTTGGGACCCACGTGTTGCAAGTAGCTCTACTCTGGCCATGGTCACACATGTTTCAAGTTGGGCTGCCAAAATCCCAGGATCTGTGACAATCCCAGTTCTTAATTCTCATCTTAAACCAGTGGGAAATA
Source organism: Megaceryle torquata (assembly GCA_024611175.1). Taxonomy (NCBI): domain Eukaryota; kingdom Metazoa; phylum Chordata; class Aves; order Coraciiformes; family Cerylidae; genus Megaceryle; species Megaceryle torquata. The sequence continues at coordinate 4,306 of JANIJG010009761.1, forward strand.
CTTTAATGGCCTTCAAGACACCAAAATAACTTACCTATGCAGGACCATCTGTTAACACCAAGCCTGTAACCCTCTTTACATGCACATTCGTATGACCCCAGAGAATTAACACAGAAATGGTCACAGTTGCCATTATCCTGACGACATTCGTCCACATCTAGAATAAAGAGATATAAATGCTGACTAGGTGCAGGTACCTCTGCTGGGAGACTGCACTCTGTGCTTGGCTGCATCTGAAAAATTATTCTGCACATAATGAAACATGATTTCCTTAGCACTTTAAGGCTCACTGTTTCTCACTAGTACTGGAGATAATAAAACATTTTAGGGCAACATGGAATAGGTTATTTCACCTGGTTTTGTCTTGAGTGAAAACACTGCTTTGAGCTGTTAAGCTCAGTTGATCCTTTAGTTATTTTGTGGGCTCTCCTTTTGTAGAAGTAGTCTTTAACAAACATCAATATACAGTGTCCATGGAGAGAGGAGGAGAAGTTCCTCTCCGCTGGCTCCTCTCCCACTTCTCCAGGCTGGATGCTGTGTTATTACTGCATTCCAGTCTTACAAAGGGGAAATTATACATTTGAAATCCTCATCAGCAAAGCTGGCATACGCTCGCTGATTCTCTCATTAGGGAAGTGCCCACAAAGCCCTGGGATGAGCTCTGGCAGCGTTTCCTTTTCCCAGCGCTGTGCTCAGTTAGACAGAGCCCCTGGTATCGCAGGACTCACCGTCGCAGGCGCAGCCATCGGCGTTAGGCTGGAACCCCGCTTTGCAGGCACACTCATAGCCACCTGCGTAGTTGATGCAGAATTGGGAGCAGCAGGACTCTCCAGTCGCACACTCATCCAGCTCTGCAAGGAAGGTGCAGCTCGTTCAGCCCTTGGACATGGTCTGAGCTGCTGCCACAGTTTTGCTTGGTAGTGACTGTGCTTTTCAGTGCATGCTTTTCTCTGTCTCCTCTCCCCTCACCCACAGAAACCACTGCCTGAATCATAGAATCATTATGGTTGGAAGACGCCTTCAGGATCATCATGTCCAACCGTGAATCCAGCACTGCCAGGGCACCACTGAACCATGTTCCTCAGCACCAGCACGACTGTTAATCACCACCGAACAATGTTCCTCAGCACCACATCTCCATGGCTTTTAAATACCATCAGGGATAGAAACTCCACCCCTGCTCTGGGCAGCCTGGGCCAGGCCTTGACGATCAATTTGGGGAAGAAATGTTTCCTAATGTCCAAACTAATCTCCCTTGATGCAAATTGAGGCCATTTCCTCTTGTCCTATTGCTTATTAGGTGGGAAAAAATAACAACACCCACCTTGTTATGCCTTCTTTCAGGTAGCTGTAGAGTGAAAAGGTATCTCCTGAGCCTCTTTTTCTCCAGGCTGAACAACCCCAGGTCCCTCAGCTGCTCCTCACCAGACCTGTTCTCTAAACCATTCCCCAGCTTTCTTGCCCTTCTTTGTACACACTCCTCAATATCCTTCTTGAAGTAAGGTGACCAAAACTGACAGCGACTGTCTTCTACCTTCTCCCATAGCATCCAACACCTTCCACGTTGGAATGAGGATTCTTTTTTGGCAAGACTCAGCTACTACAATGTGATTTCCAAGCCAAACAGCAACTAGGCCTCACCAGCTCATAAATGCCATCTATTTCACAGTAATCTACACTGGACCTTTTGGCCTTTTTTACGTTCAACCTTATGAAATGCAAAGTAACAGCAGACCAATGCTCTGATGCAACACTGTATTTGCTGGACATCAGCAGCCTGCTAGGTGCGATTGTAACTAATTGCCCATTGCCTTATCCTGCCCTGGAAATTAGTACCATCAACACTGCTGTTCTGGTGATTAGATATGAGAATCGAGCTGTTATCTCTTCACTGCAAGCTTTCAGCTGATTTCAGCCCTTGCAGCCTGCAGAGGAGCTTGGTGGCCATTCAAGGGCCACCTTGTCAATGCTGAGTCTGCAAGACGCTTTTGAACGTTGCCCAGATGAGCAGCCTCAGATGGGAAAGGTCAGCGTCTCAATTAACCCTGGAAGGAGTACCAACATTATTAGGAAACACCAACAGTAGAAAGAGGAGAAAGAAAATGTAATTAATCAATTGGGGTGAGGAGGTCAGCATGGAAATAATTAATGTAGGTTATTTGTACACAGAACATTTTCCAGAAATGTCACAAGCCAAGCTCCTCTGCAGTATGTCAGAGGATGCCTTGCTCCAGGGTCCAGCAACAGACCCGTGTCTCTGTAGGAATGCAAAATGCGCATCTAACACCAAAGGAGCTTTTTGCTGTTAAGAGCAGCTTTTCATGTCCTCAGCTGTGCCAAAGCCTTCCCCGGTGCTCTTACTTCCCTTGCAGTGTCCAGAGTAGCTGCTTCCCTCTGAAATCTCCATCAGCAGGTCACTGAGCTGGGGCACAGGTGAGAGGCTGCTCTGCCTCCTCTCATCGATGCACAAACAAGACTGCACAACCCACCCCACCCCTGCAAGGCTCTGGGTCCAAATCTGCCTCCCTGACTTTTCTTTTTAAGCTCCGGCATCAACTGCCTTTGCAGCCTTTGGTGCTTCCTTCCTCCCCTGCTCCCTCCTCTCACCTGCACTTGGATATTTTTTGTTGCAAGACTCTTCTTGTCTGAAATGACTCTCACATTTACCAGAGCTCCTGCTCTTTGTCTCCTCACATCTTATTACACTGCTCTGTGATGCTTGCTCTTGTTTTTCCCCCTCTTCTTGGCTATTTAAAATTTTAATGGCATAGTGACAGCAAGCCTACACCAGGATGAGATACAGTTTGCATAGCAAGAGACATAAACAAAAAAAAAAAATCGTAAAATCATTTAAAACACGAAGGAATCTTTAAGTGCTTCTCTTGAAATAAAAACAAATCTAACTCTACTGCTTTCGCTTCTTAAGTGAGACTTCTCACAGCCAGAAGTGCAATCTCATCATGGAGCCAATCTGATGGAAATACAACAACTTCCAGAACACACAGTGGAATTTGTGCACAAAGTGCTTCAGAACAGCAGTGCTACCACTCCCAGACAGAGCCGACCCTCTTCCCAGCTGTCAGATGAGGAGGGGAAGGAAAAAAAGTCAGGCAAGTGATGCTTGGGCTGGACACATGAGATACGACCACGGCAAGTGGTGATGCACCACAGTGCATCTCCATTTGGGAGACAGAACTCCTTCCTCTGGTTAATTAACAAGCCCAGCAAACACGCCGAGCGAGGCAAGCTGGAGCAACAGTGGAGGAAGCGCCAGAGGATGGTTTTAATTAAAACTTGCAGAAGGGAAGAGGATGGGAAGGTATTTACTTGAGCGACAGCTCTCCTGCAGGCTTCCCTTGCAGAGAGGCCCACCACACCTCCTCCCGCGGAGATGCGGCATTCGCCGTGAATTACCTGTGCAGGTTTTGCCATCGGAATGGAGGCGATAGCCGTCGTCGCAGGAGCAGCGTGGCCCTGCCGTCGTGTGCTCGCAGTGCTGAGAGCAGCCACCGTTGTTGTCCTGGCAGCTATCGACAATTTCCATTTCGATGCCTTGTGGAGAAATAAATCAAAAGGATGTTAAAAAGCAAGCATGGGGGGGGAGAGTCACTGGAGAATAAGCCTTCGGTAAAAAAGCATCCATAAGCTGACTGCTGTAGTAGGAAATATAAACTCAGCTCCCACACACACCCAAGAGGAGCACATTTTGGAGTCCCTGAGCGCCAGGTATTTGCCTCCTTCTTTTGTAACAGTGGATGCTCTTGGCTTTGGTAATGAGAAGCTGGCTCACCATTACAGCAGTCTGCATATATCCTGAGATATATGCTTTGTTTGAATGCAGTGGTGAGTTCTGCCCCAGCCCCAAAGGAAGAAAGAAACCATCTGAGGAATGCAGGGGGTGCATCTCAACCCAGACTATTTGCGCTTTCCAAAAAGCAGCTTTTAGTTTTGTCTGTGAATAGGAAAGAGTTGAACTCTGAAACACCCACCAAACACAAATGCCTTCATCAGTGAGCCTGACCCATAACCACAAAGCAAAACAATCTGCAAGTTTTGACCCTTGGACATCCCTTCAAGCTGCCCACACAGCAGCTCATCCGCTGAGACTGTATCCCTACAGTTAAGACAGGGCAGTGGTACAATGCTGTTGCCAGCCCCCTTCAACCTGACACATCACACCAGACCACACTCCTGCACTCAGTTGTGATTGACACTCCTCACAATATTTTGTCCAGATCCAGTGAAAACCTTCCTAGAGGAAAGGGAACATCTGTCCATCTCATTCGCACCCAGACACTTCAGTAAACAATTTTTTTCAGGATGAAGATTAACTATAAGGTCAATTTAAAAGTTCCTCTTGAAGAATTAGCCAGATTGTCTTGTTACAGAGCTATTTAAAGAGGATTTAATTTCCTATCCAACGCAGAGGAAGTGATAAACTCTCCCTGAAGGAGTCACCTTCCAGGAACATCCCAGCTCAGAGTAGTGGCCATCAGATCTGGTACAGAAGGATGGCATTTCCCCACTCCTGCAGCTCATTGACACATCTATGTCAATGACTCTGATCCTTTTGCGTGCCCCCAGGGAGCAACCTGCCTGCCAACAAGAAATCCACGTCTATCTGGAAGAGGGTATAAACTAGGAGAACATACATGGAGGGCTACATCTCACGCAGAGTATGATTATTTGCACCAGGGAGAAGAAAGCTAGTCCCTTGTGTATAAAGCTGGAGTTGAGGAAACCCAGAGATCAAATGCAGAATCTAACTTCATACACCATTTTCATCATTTACTTTGTCTCGGTTCTTCATCAGTGAAACTGGAATAACAGCTCTCCCCCGTGCCACTGGGGAACTGAAAGAACAAAGACTGTAAATTGCTCAAACACTGGGATAATCCTGATCATAAATATATGCAGAATGTTTTTATTTTTATTGTTTGCTCTGTAATATTGTACATAAGGCACAGAGAGCCACCATCCCCTGAGATTTACTGAACAGCAACAAAAAATATTATCAGAAAATCACAATGACATCTAAGTGGTCTAAACCACTTTTTTAACCCCATAACAGATCATTTTCAATCTCTATATTAATTGCATTTCCTTCGCCATTCCACTCACAGTTCCACATCATCTATGAGATAATTCTCCAGGATGTCTCTCACATAATTGCTTTTTGGTTTTAATGTATGTTAATGCTTTGAAACTGATTTTCATCCTTATTAAGTATTTCTTACACAGATATTCCTAAAGAAAGCGTTCATTCTCTGGCATATTTTCCAAAGGAAATTCTGCTGGAAGTTCTTGCACAGTGTTATTAGATTGAACGATCTTTGCTCACCTCTTTGCTAAAACAGGTCATGCTTTTGTCTGCATTCCAGTGAGCTTATGTTAGGTCCATAATAACACCAACTCTTCCACATCACCTCCTTTATTAATCTAAATTTGCCCTCAAGGACAGCCCAGGGATCACCTATCAACTAACAGCGCTGGGGGTCAGGCCCCTTCTCAAGAAAAGTAGCATTAAGAAAACCCCTCTGGCAAGTGGTAAGTATGTGAGGGAAGACATCAGGGCTCAGCATCAACATAGTTTGGGAAATTTTAGTTGTTCAGCTATTTCTTTCATCCTAAGTCTTGTTTTTTTTCCTTTCTTCTTTTCTTTTTTTTCTTAAAACATCTACTTCACAGTGTCAATAATCTAAGGAGACACAAAAGTAGACAGATAAAGACAAGAGCAGAACATCTTGCTGGTTTTCTTTTGCATCACATCCAGCATATATTAAAAAAAAAAAAAAAAAAATGTGAGGAGGAGGGCAGGAATGAACACAATGCATAGAATAGCAATATTCTGTCAGGTCTGCAATAAGTTTCACCAGACTCTGAAGATAAACCAACAGGGCTATTTGGTCTTTGAAATGCAGCAATTAAGGTCTGTGAACACAGGCTTAGGGATGTATCAACCTGCAAAAGCAGCAGTAGCAGAAGATGAAGAAAATAGTATTAAGCTTGAGCTTTTGCATACATTTATTTTGCTGGGAGTGCTAATCCAATGGCATTAAAAATGAAGCGTAGCAGTTTGCAGGTAAGATAGCCTGAAATGCAGAGCTGGAAAGTGTCACTTACGGTAGCACTGCTTTCCATCAGCCCCCAGCTCGAAGCCGGGATTACAGAGACAGGTGAAGGATCCTGGAGTGTTCACACAACGATGAGCACACCTGGCTCTCCCTTCTGCACACTCATCGACATCTGCAAAGCAGAGAGAAAGGAAGAGACATTCATTTGAATAGTACAATTCAAAACCAATCCTGCTCTCCACGCACATGGCTGTATTTCCAAATGTCCACTGAAAAGATTCTCCTGATGTTTGGTTAAAAATTACAGCATCTGATGAATCCACAATCACTGAACCCACAGCATTATTCTACAAAATTTTATTTTTTTTTCCTAAACACTGCTTACCTTGAATCTCTCAATGTCAATATTTACAATGTAAACAATTATATTTACAACATTGGTCAAAGTAGTTTGCATACTGTTCCTGTAGAAAAGCAGTGGCAAAAGAAGCCACATGAAGAACTCAGAAAAATGTCCCATCTCCCAGTACCCTGAAATTATCACTAGGTCCTCACAGCCATTACACTGAAATTAATGGATCAGGAAATATCTGATTATTTCCTGAACGTCAAATGATTTGGATTAAGTGGTGGCTGGGTCTCAGCAGGTACGATGAAGGCAGATCTTCTTTGTCACATCCCTCAATCCTGCAGCTTCTTCTACAGAAGTCCAGCAGGGAGGCACCTACTCTAATCAGAAGAGTTTCACCAGTCTGTAAGGAATGAAAAAAGGTGAAGAGCTGTAGGTGGGGAGACTGCTCTTCACCCAGTCCTCCACCAAGCAGTGTGTTCCTCAGCTTTACACTCGCTAGTCTGTATTTTGCAATTAAATATCAGCAAAGACATCCAGATTCCTAAAAACTTGGTGGACGGGCAGGAAAATACTTTTAAGAAATAATAATTGGGAAAAAAAAAAAATAAAACCAAACAACCAAAGCTTACACTGAACACTGCTGCTGTGGAGCACAGGTGCAGAAAACACCAGCACCCTTGCAGAGACCAACATTGCTTCACACGTGGCAAAGCCCTAACCAACCTCCTGCTCCTTCTCTTTTTCTGACTTTATGCTTGCAAAACACATTACTCATTGCAACAATCCTGGGTCAGTCTCTCCAGTGTGCTGCTCCTCACCTTTTACCACAGCAAAGCACTTTCTCACAGTTTTGTTGGTTTTGTTTTGTTGTTGTTTTTTTTTTTTCCCCTTTTCCTCCATATGTGCTGTAACCAGTGCTGTACTCCAGCCCCTTGTACTTGAACAGAAGTAGCTCTCTGAATGCAATCAGCCTACTTGCAAAAAAGAGGCCCCAGGCAGTGCAAACACCACACACCGACTCATGAAAATTTCAGGAGAAATGACAGCTTCTCTGAAGCAGCAGTGCGAGTAGCTGCTGTTTAGAATAGAACGTGTTATTTCGCCTTTTGCTGCAATTAATTGTCACTTTGCAAGTAGAGCATTTGGGCAAATGCTGTAAATGTTCTTTTCTCCTTTTCTGGTTTTTCAAATAGAAAAATTAAAAGTTGGAGAACTGAAGCACAGCCACCATGCTGCACATGTTTCTCCATATCCTGCAAATACAGATAATAGCTAAACTACAACACTACAGTTACCCTACATCTCCTCCTAGCTCGGCTTCCAAAGAGTCAAATACAAGCTTGAATTTTGCAAAAGATGTTGAATAATTTCTAGGAGAAAAAACAATAATCGTACATCCATGCTAAGACATGATGCTTAATGATTCAAAAGACTGTTGCCATGACGTTGGGAAGAAAATTTGTTCAAATATATAACATTGCAAATTACTCATTGCTTTAGTTTATATATAAATTATCAGAATTGTTAATGCATATCTGAGATAAAAGGTGTAACATGCTGACCCTAGTATTAAACCCACGGCTGTTTCCATCTATTAATCAACAATGAAGTGTCTATGCTATTTGAAAATACTTTGCTTTTTCAGTAACCTTACTCATGAGTAATCCTGATAAGAGAGTGAAATCGCTGAGGTGTGAGATGCTACTAACAGAAGGGCTTACAGGCAACTGAGTAAAATACGTGGGGGAGGAAGTCGGTATTTTGCAAAACACCCAGCACTTTCTATACATAAGACAATAATTTCAATCTTGGCAAAATTTTGGGCAAGTTTTCAAAAGGAGGAGTTTAAAATTAGTGTCTGAATCCACATGCTTCTCCTGACAAGGCTGGTAAAAATCTGTGCACCATGAAGTCCACACGTGCTTTGTACTTCATAAAACTGATAAACTAGCTTCCAAGCATCATATGAAAAGAGAAAAGCAGGTATTTTGGTCTCTAATTCCCCCAAGTTTCGTGTCAGAAATGCTTTAGATCCTTTTGAAAAATCACAGACTAAATAAGGACTTTAGAATTCAACTTTTTAAGCTCTTCTCTTTGGAAATCTTAAGACTTTATGATTTCTTCCTTCACAGTAGTTCTTCTATTAATATGAAAAGAGTTCTCCAGCTAAAAAGCCCTTTGAATTCTAAATAGGTTTTCAGTGACCTGGTTCAGAGTGTCACTTGAACCAATTTTCCAGGAACTGTATCTGGGGCATTATTTTAAAGGGACCCCACAAAAATAACACCACAGCATCTACAAATCCCATTGCTAGAAAGCATGATTTAAGACATCACAGAGCAATTCTTATTACTAAAATGATCCTTCAAGAGTATTAGCTGACAAATACAGAGAGAACTGCTGTTTCAAAATGCATATTTGTATAACCTGTTCCTTTCCATTTAAAGCTCACTTAGCCAGAGCATTGATCAATACCTTTATTCCCAATAAACACTTTCTTAGTCCATAGTTTCTTACCTAAACAGGTCTTTTTATCTGCAGAAAGGTAATGCCCTGGATGACACTCACATTTTGCAATCCCTCTCTCATTTTGACAGATTTGTGAGCATCCTCCGTTCCCACTTGTGCAGGAGTTTATTGCTGAAACCAATTAGAGCACACTGTCAACTTAAAGGTCACGTTTTTGTCTGAAAATGGTCTTACCTGCCATCGTTACAACTGACAATGAAGATTACTGTAGCTGTAAGAGATTTGACTGGAAAAAAAATAATAAAAATTGACAGAATTTGGTGTGTAGTAAAGCCATTGTTTTTCTATATGCCATTTTCTCTGTTGCTGGAGATCATTTTTCATCAAGCAGCAACAATGCTTTAAGCAGCAGGAAACTAGGCTTCTATTACACCTTGGAAGTAGGACAAGGAAAGTACATTTTATCCTTATTTTGCCCTAACTGAGCAGATTTCAAGAGCTTCTCTAAACAATAGCAATTAGCACTCCAATACGTGTGAGCCTATAAGCACATACGACAGCGGAGTTCACCATGGAAAAATGTGTATTTAAAAGTTGCTAGAGAAGATAAATGCTGAAGAGCCCCAAAAGACCTCCTTTAATCTAAAAACATATGCCATTCGTGTTGTACATCACGATTTTTCTCCCTTTTTTTTTTTTTTGAACAATGACATACCACTTCAAGGCTAAGCTGCTCTAAGTGGCAAATACTTAGAAACACATTTATGAAGTGCCTACAGAAGATTTCACTGTGTTTTATGGGTTTATTTCTGGAACATGTACCTGCTGGAAGCATACTGATGTATTAGCCCAAATAAAGACTGTACAAAACAGACCTACCGAGACTGTCTGGACAGGTCTGATTTGGGTTAAGAGCCAAAGTTTTCAGTCTGATATTCTGCACAAGGTTGAGTTTTCAGGTTGGAGAGATAGTTACACTAATGCTGGTGAGTAACATCACGTAGGCAAATTCAGAGCACACTTTTGTGTCCTCTAGACCTTCCTGCTTTGCTCTTCTAGTGGCTAACCATATCTATCTATCTCTCTCTATCACTATGCAGGAGAAAGGAATAGGAGAGAAGACCTCTATTTTATATAGATACATTTAAATATGGGATGGATTTTTTTGTTTCCTCTAATTTTCACTTTTCTATGTAACCAGTGGCATTTTGCACCACTGTTTAGCAAAGGAAAACATTGCCCCAAAACACCTTCAAATTCCTTTGTTTCACCTCCTGCCATCTCAAGAACATAGCCATTCAAGGCTGCAGGGCTGGGAGATTGACTTGACAGTGTTTAAGAAAAAAAAAAAAAAAAAAAAAAAAAAACAAAACAAAAAAACCCCAAACAAAAACAAACAAAAAAAAAAA
>JANIJG010009761.1:15567-29903 GCA_024611175.1 Megaceryle torquata
AAGATCCAACCTAACCCTCTCCTGGCACAGCTTCAAGCCACACCCTCTCGTCCTGTCACCAGTTGACTGGGAGAAGAGCCCAAACCCCACCTGACTACAACTTCCTTTCAGGTAGCTGTAGAGAGTGATAAGGTCCCCCCTTCCTACACATTTGGCTCTTATTTTTTGGCTTAATAACTTCAGTAGATAACAGATTCCTTCCTACAAAGCTCTATTGCAAGCTGTTAAACACTGTGTCAACAAATTTAGTGGAATTATTTCCTAGATGGTCCTGGACACCCAGGAACCTCATTTGAAAAAGCAATGCATTAATCTAGGACACATTGATCTAGAATGGCAGCAATGTTCTTGGTAGATGTGACCGTGGGCTCTGCATGTGCTGTGGACCTTCCTGACCTTCACTGCAAGGCTGCAAATAACAGCGTCTCCGGTCCTGTCTGCCACAACCTCCAGAGCACCTGAAGAATGGGAATAGGGTCTTACCAAGTTAATCTTCTTGCTCACAGCAACCAAAACCTTACACTAGAGAAAATATAAAGTGATAAAGGGTAAAAGTTCCTTCTCATGGCATGGAAGGTTAGGGGTGGAAATAGCATTGACTTATAGAAGGGGAACTCAAAGCAGCTTGAAAAAGATACTTGCTCTTGCCACCCCTGGACAACCCAATGAACAATTCACTCTAGCACACATCATGCAGGGTTCATCTTCTTATACAAGTATCACAGCCACTGCTGACTACACCCATACATGTCCCACTCCCAGAGCAGCTGTCTCACCTCTTCAACTCCACTCCATCCCACTGGTTTGCCTCCATGCTGAAGGCTGCACCACACTGCTAGGCTTAGGTGTTTCTGCACAGTTTTTCAGGGGATGGGGTGCAGCACCAGCTCCCAAGGAGTCAGAGAGGATGACTCCACACCTGCAACACAGCTACGCCCACTGTAGTAATACCCTCACGATGCTGTCATTTCTCCATCCAAACTAGCACTGCAGCAGCCATCCTTTCTGTTTGGAAACTATAAGCAGCCAGGCTCATTTCCTCCTACCTCTTGTACTTAAAACATCTCTAATTGCCAACCCAGATGTATTTACAGCCACATTATGCTCATTTGTCCTTTAAAAATCTTGTCCATCAGCTTAACTAGCACTTTTCTCTCCCGGTTGTTTATTTGCTAAGGTATTTATGGGAGGAAAAAGCATTTTACTCAGTCTTCGTTTTGCCAGAGATCTTCCTGTGAATCAGATTCTCCTTCCTCTGACCACAGCTGTCCTCCTGAGGGGGGTTACACTATTATGTTTTGATTTACACCACTCTAAACACAAGTAACTAGCAAACTCTAGATAAAGTCTCACCTGCAGACAAAGATGACCTTGCCCCTTCTCCACTGTTCAGTAATTACCAGCTGGTGACAGACTGCTGCCTTTGGTGGGTGTCTGACCCTCAGCAGTCCCGAGATGCAAGAAAGCAAACAGCCACAGCTGCCTGTGCCGTGGCAAAACCTCACCCATTTAGGAGATCAAGATGGCTCATTTTGCTGCTGGGCTGAGGCAGTCACTGGTGGCAGAGATAGGTCATGAAATGGCACATGGAGGTTTGAAGTGCTCCACTTCAAAGTTTTTAGGTGACCAAGGGGCCCTGACAATCCAACCTCTGTCCCACCACAATGCCATAAAAATCACCAAAAAATTTTATGCAGAGGTCCACACACCCAGGTAGTTTAGCCAAGGACATCTCGAGTGCCAAAGGCAGTGGAGGAGCCATGGGATATTCAAAACAGGCTGGAGAACAGCAGAGGAAGGCCTCTGATGTCTGATTCCCACTAACACTCTCCTTTTCTGACACTCTGACAATCTCGGGGCCAAAACGTGGCCACCCTGTGAGAGATGGAGGAGAGGCGAGCGGACACTCGCTGAAGCGCACCGTGCGCAGTCTCTGCGGAGGGCAGGACTTGGGGAGGCGAAAACTGAAGGCCAAGCACACATTGTGCACAGCATGAGCTGGAAGGAAGCTGAACAGCAGGATTTACTTACACTTTATACACAGCATATAAAATCTTTGAGCAGAAGAGGAGCCATATGGAAATGGTTTTGTGACAGGAATTTTAGCGCAATAAATCCATAAATTTGGCCCTATCTCTCTGGCATATTCACGTGTGTGCTTGTCTTGAGGAAGGGGAGGGGAGTTGCCTTAAAAGCTGATGAACATGTTAAGATATATGAGAAAAAAAAACAACAATCAAACCCAAAGGTAGCATTTCTGTTCTGCTTGTGAGAGCCCTGAGAAACCTGAGGAGAGAATGAATGAATCAAACTGTGATTAGGAGCAACATAAGCCAAAGGCAGATAAAGGCTTTATGTCAAATAAAACATGTTATACAGGCCAAGCCTATATAAAACTTGGTGAGTAATAATATGTTTGAATTAAACCACAATTAAGTTCCTAACCCATGTCATCATCGTCGGTGTACAATGAACAGCCAGAAGTCTACGAGGCCAAAATCTCGTGTGAAGCTGGAAACCAACGTGAACTTCACACCTCAAAGATGTACCATCTTAGTCCCATTAATAAGCAATTCCCAAAGCTGCTTTTGGCAAGCAGCGTGACATATCAGCAAATACAGCAACCCAAAGCAAGCCAAAGGTCTTTTAAAATGCCTTCAATGTGTCTCTCCAGGCAGGTAGCACCGGACTTACCTTCACAGGACTTGGCATCCCTCTTCAGCTGGTAGCCTGGCTGGCACTGGCACTTGTATCGGTCTCCACCAAGCTGAACACACTCCTGCTCACAGCCCCCCTTGGTAATGTTGCAGGAATTGACGGCTGGAGCCAAGGAAGCATTGAAGGAACGTATGTCAACAAACCCAAGAAACTTATTAACTATTTTAAATACATAAACAACAGCAATAATATGCAAACCTCATCGAGCAGCTTTCACAAATGCACCTGTCCCCATCCCCTGTGTGATTACTCCCCCAAGCACTCGTGGTGCTTGTTTGACACAACGTCCCAAGTCGGCAAAAGCCATGATTCCAGCAAGAGGCATGTGAGATCTAAGAGCTGTAATGCTGACTGAAGTACAGCCACCCTTTGATCTGACAGCAGCAAAGCACTCAAGAATCCACTGAGGTAAGGAGGGAAAAAAAGAGAACAGCCCTAGTGGCAATTTTTTTTTCTGTCCCTGCTATGATTGATTACAAAATATAATAATAATTGTCTTTCAGGCTGATTTCCTCAGCCTCATGCAGAGGAAGCTGCAAATGACAGGATTCACAAGCTCTGCAGGACAGACTTACAAAGTAAACCACAAGCAACGAGAGGCTCTTTAATACATCTCTAAAGATGCTTCTTCTTTTACCCAGGCAAATTAATATTCTTTTTTGTTCAACATATATCCCCGGCCGCTGGAGAAACATTTCTTCTCTTGCCAAAATATGTTAGCATACACCCACACCTATTCACACGCTGCATGTAAAAATAACATATATCGTTTGAACCTGTTATTGTGCTGTACGTATATAAGTGTGAGCATGACTTCATCTATATATATTTTAAAAGCAGGGTTGTATTATGCTCTCCATAAGACACTGGAAGACTATTTGGTCCTTCATAGAAGGCATGAAACTCTAGACCCAATGCAGTCAGCAAAGAGGTTTGATATTTATCTTAGGAATATTAATATTAGTTCATTTACCTGTATTAGACACTAAGAAAACATCATCCATAAAAGCTGCTGTAGGATGCATTTCACCCCTTGCTACCCATTAGCAAATACTTTGTTTCTGCACTCAGGTATGTGTTAAAAAGACAAAAAGAAAAGCAAATTTGTACATCGTCATGGATGCTCGCACAGCAGTAGGCAGGAGACACCTTGCTGCACTCTGGCCCTGACCCTGGATCCTGAGCTCCACCCATGTCTGCAAACCTTCTGCACACTCAGTGATGGAACCTGAAAGCAGCTCGAGTCCTACACGGGAGACAGCAGACCAGAGACACTCTCATCTTCCCGCTTGCTGCACATTTGTATCCAAAGACCTGTTTTTCAGCAAGAATATTCAAATAAGATGAAAATATTTCAGAAGATGGAAAATGCTTTAAATCAGCTCCAAGCGACAGCGTATACAGCTTGATTTTTAAAAGTGCCATTTTCTCCCTCCTTTTCTGGGCATAAGCCAGATTGGATGCAAGGGGAGATAATCAGCAACCTGCCGTACCGAAAATGTTGGAGGCTTCAAAGCCAGAAAGGGATGGGCACGAACTCCAGCGCCAAGAGCTTGCGCAGGCCCCAGCACAGGGCTCCGCTGAGGGGACCTGGATTACTGCAGAGCGGCCAGGGCCAGGTTTATCGCGCCTGCTGCCGAGGCACCGTGCGGCTTCGTGAGAGGAGGTGACAGACTGAATGCGAAGAGCCGCTGGGGAAGGAACGGGAGGAATTGTGCTCGTGCTGCCAGGCGCCAGCAGCGCGTCTTTGATCAGAAAAAGGGAGACTTGGCATTTCGTGAGTCAAATTCCACCTCTCGTAAAGGGGCTTGTGGCTGGAGGTCTGAACATGTGCACAGGGTTCAGGCATGTCCTCTGCTTTCAAAGACTTACTCTTGACATTTGGTAGAAAACCAGCCCTAGCACTGGCTCTTTACCAGTGTGGTTGACATTAACAGAGGGCAGTGGGATGGCAGGAAGGAAAACAGCAGTCGAGGCATCATGCAGGAAACACAGGATCTACTGATGGTTGAGAAATCTATGTTTCTCAACTCATAATTTTTTATAAAAACATACATATTTGTACAAAAAAACCCGAGTATGAAGCCAGAGTTAGATGTATGCATGGCAATCATGAGGTTAGAACATGCAGCTTTTTCAAACCTATGTTTTCCATCACCTTAAATTCAACCTTATCAATGACAAGAAATGTAACTTCAAACATATTGTGTTTTTACTCGTGGAAAAACATAGATTATATATAGAGAGGCATTTTCTTTGTTATTTCCTCTATTAAGAGCCTTAGTGAGTGAAAGTCTCCATAAAAACACACATCTCAACAGCTTTTCTGCATAAGACAGACATCAAAGATAACAGCTGGCACCAGAGATGAATCAGGGTCTAAAGGCTGTGCCTCTGCTTTCACTTCTAGGACCTCAAACAAGAATAAATTTCAGTGAAGACAGTGAATTCAAAAATACAGCCTAATACTGCAACTGACATGTTCTCTGAGTTTCTGCTTTCCAGACACCAGTTTAATGTTTAACCAGCTGGTTAAACTTTAATGAAGTTAAATTCATTACATTTACATGATCAAGGCATTAAAAACAACAACAAAAAAAGGACAGTGTTACCTTTGGTTATTCTAATTACCTAATTTGTAGTGAATATTCAGTCTGGCACAAAGATCTAAAAATGAATACAGCATTGAGCAAAATGTGTGTGACCAAAAAGCTAAGGAAGAAAAGGAGCACTGAAAAAGATGGAATTCTGGCATTGCAAAAAGTATCAGAGATCATCAAACGATTGAAGAAGAAAGTATTTTACTTTCACACGCTAGTTATCACTGAACAAGACAACCCATTTCAGAGGTTGCTTGCCTTAGACTATGAGACAAAGTTTCTAATGAGAGCAGGATGAATGACAAACAACAAAGAGATTTCTTCCAACCATGTCTTTTGAGACTCATACTAGCAGTAGAGGGATGGGCCACCAGCAGTTAGTCAGGATCCCAAACACACTGTGATGACGTGGTAAGAGGACCAGACGAGCTGGAAAGAGTTTATGACAGAAGTTTGGTAATCTTCTGTGCAATCACACGAGAAAGTAGCATATCCAAGGTTTTGACTCTTCAGATGTAGGCTGAATAACTTTAAGAAGATAGATCCACTTCTTATGTATGGGAGACTTCCAAGCCATCCAGGCTGCAAAATCTGCTTCCCCTCAAGTGATTTTGGCACTTTTGCTCCCAGAAACATAGAGATGCCAAAAAGAAAAAGAAGACATGGAAAGAATGAACATAACAGAAATTTGGTCTGGGTTCATCTGAAAAGCCTGTCTAAAGGGATGGTTGTTTCTTATTTCTGCAGCTGAGATAATCACCTTCCATAAACAGCTCATTTCCAGAACATAGTCCCTTTTTATTCTCAGCATGTGGGAGAGCTTGTTACATCCTCTAAAGTGTCCATGGAAGAAATATTATTGCTAATGGAAGCCCTATTTGAAATTATATTTTTTTCTCCTTAGCTGCACTGGGTCAAAAGGGAGGTGCATTATTTGGTTTACTTCTTGATCTGATGAGTGCTCTGAAATGAACGTATAAACTGGTGCAGCAGAAGAGGAGAACTCTCCATCCCCAATGGTCAGTGCAAGCAGTTAGTGCCCAATCCCAATGCAAGGCACTTCTGGATTATTGGTTTATATGAAACACTTCTCTCTGTCCTCATCAATTAGTAACCGTCTTGTGCTTCCAATGCATGAGAACTTATTATAGCCATTTATTTTGGTGTCTTGTCTAAACAGCTGCAACAGAACTCAATATCCTCTGCTGCTCACTGTTGTGTATATCCATTATCAAGATAGCAATTCTTTCTGAAACTTACTCCTGTCTCGCATCGTAGGATTTATTTCTGTTTCTCCCCGATAATTTCTGAGATACCGCAAACAGAACCGAACATTGCATTAAGTGTTTTTAATAACTTCGTGTGAGAACTCACATTTGTGAAATGAAAACTCACTTTCTGATAATGTTCATAGCTGGGATGATTCCAAACTGAGCTGCTTGATTATTTGTGCCATGTTCAGACAACTTCCCTGTCTATGTCCACAGAAGATTTTACACATAAAACAGGTAAATTTATTTAATTGCCATAATACCTACTTTTTGTGTTTATCATTCAGTTCTCTCACTACTATAGAATCATGGAATGGTTTGGGTTGGAAGAGACCCTAAAGATGACCAAGTTCCAATCCTGCTGCCATGGGCAGGGACATCTCCCACTAGACCAGGCTGCACAAGGCCCCATCCAACCTGGCTTTAAACACATCCAGTGATGGAGCCTCAGCAACTTCCCTGGGTAACCTGTTCCAGTTCTCACCACCCTCAGAGTGAATAACTCTTTTCCTCCCAAAGCCACTTTAGTCCTTTTTTTGTATAAATTTCCCTCTCCACCACAGCTGACAACGAGACTATTCAGAGAGAGTAACGTAACTCAAACATCACATCTTTCAATTCCGGGTCTTCCCTGGTCAGACCTGATCAGAGAGGGATGAATTTATCTCTCTTAATTCACAGGAAGCTACTCATTTTTCAAGTTAAATATGAACCACTCTGCTGTTACATTAATGTACTCTGTCACACTAGTGTTTCCTTACCCATTCCTTCTCTAAGATAATCAAGAGAAGACTGAGACTTCGCCATTATTTTTAGCTGCAGTAAATTACCAAAACACTGAAAGTCTCTGTATGTGGTAAACCCAGAAACTTGAACGGGTAAGTTCTTTAAATAAACAACATTATTCCTGCAGCTTGAGCACAAGTACATCTTGCGTTCCAGTTGCATCAGTAAATTTATTGCTGTGATAATACCAGAAATGACTGATGACATGTTTGGCTGATGTTAAGCACAACCAAGGGACTTTGTGCAAGAATCGAGACAATGACCAAACTGTGAGTGAACTTATTCTGCAGATGTGGTCTGACCATACTTGACTATTCTCCTCATATTACCTAAAATCAGGCTTAAAAATGTAAACAAATGACGTCCTCTTCTTCTTCCCAAAAGAGAGAACATCTTAATCTTTTTTGCAGTACAAACTTGATTTTGTACTGATTTAATGCAATACAAAGACAGTACATTTATTATTATTAGCTTATTTTTAGCAACAAGCAGAATTAACTCTGCCTGTCTTTTTTCAGGGCTCAGAGTCCAACCTAAGAAATGCAGGGTTTACTTTTAATAGCAGAGCTGCCAATCCTCTCCCCAAGCACATCAATGGGCATTGTGTCATGGGCTGAACCAGTGAGCATCACAGTGCTCTCATTTACACAAGCACAGGATAAGTCTGCACTGTGTATCAGTGGATTTTTCACCTGACTCTGAAAAACAGGGTATAGCCTTTGGGATCATACCCACCATCTTCTGACTATTTTCTAATGCCTATTTCTTGGAATGGGATTCCTCTGACCAACTGCAGATGCCTGTCAGTACAACCACAAGCATCGTTCGGATTAGCAGAGCAGTGGCCGAGATGAGACCTGCAGCCAGCCCATGCTCTGTACTTCCCATTGGCAGAAAGCAGAACACATCCACAAGCAAGTGCTCATGAACTGAAGACCTTTGGTATAGGAGCTTTACAACTAATTGAGAGAAAGGCAATCAGTTTGGTTTCCAACTTCTTATGTTGTTGGCTTTCACGTGTTGTTTTCTGCTTGGGTGTGCCATGGAGGAACACAGCACGGGTTTTACTGGCTGAGGAAAGGGAAATTCACTTACTGGTTGTAACGGAGATGTTACAAACAGGACCACAGTGGATGCAAATGTGGCCTTCATGTTCAGGAGCAGTGCAACCTTTTAAGGACCAATGTAGATAAAGGAGTGGATCAAAGGACAGAGGGCCTCTGTGCAAACCTGGAGCTTTCACCAATCTATCAGACCACAACATAAGCAGAATCTCAGGAAAAGTGTTCAAAACTCTCAGCTTCACATGCATGGGCACCTCCTGCATGAGCTATAAGGACTAGCACAAACTAAACTTTCATGTATTATGCCTTGGAGGAGAATTTTCATCCCACCCCATCCATACTTCTCACTGTGAATGTAAACCAGACCCAAGCAGACAACTCTGCATTACTGCTTTACCTAAAAAATTCAACATACAGCAGAGGCTGAAGAGATGAAGGGTAGGCTGCCTTCTCTTCATGCACTCTCTGAAAACCAGAGAAGACTGCTGAGCACACACTTAAATGCCTCATTAGCCTTTTAGAGCTCCCTTTCCAACTACCCGTCCATACCGTCATACTCTCAAACGTATCTTAGTAATTCACAAGTTTGGCCTCTGCTCTTGATCCTCACAAGAGGATTTTCTGCTCTGCTCACTGGAGCACAGTCTCAGAGATTTTCCTTCATCATGTCACCTTTCGACCCAATTAATGATATCCTCCTGCCTCCACTCAAGCCACTACACCTGGGGAAAGCTCATGGGGTCCCAGCCTGGGCAGCCTGACGGAGATGCTCACCTACTGTAGATCAAGTTAAAACCACCTTCATGGTGGCAATCACAACCTTTTATTTTGTCTTCATCACTGAAGACACAAGCTGCATTTTGGGACTGCTTGGTCAGCAGAGCAGTGTCCTGCCAGGAAGCTGTAGGCAGGAGTTTCCACTACCTGTTGTTTGCAACTCTTCAGAAAAAGCAGGCAAAAGGACTAAGTAAGAGAAAGGGTAATGGGGGCAGAAAAGCCCAGGGCAGTGCTGAAATGCGTAGGGATATGTGGCGTAAGAAACAAATGCTCAGAATTAAAAAACAAATTTAATTTGAAATGAAGATCCCTTACTTCTTTAATGCCTGCTGCAAAACAGAAGAAATTTTCACAAGATTGCATCACAGAAACACAGGCCACCATCACCACCTTGTTCACAAAAAAGCCCAAGGAACAAATTTGGAAATACTTGGATTCTCACAATCTGCTTGAACTGGAATGGGTAATGATATCCTTTGTGAATTAAGTCAAAACCCAGGCTGGGGGTGTCTACAAACTTTGCACATACACTAAGAAGGGTTTAGCAAAAAAAAACCTCCAAACTGAAAAACAAACAAAAAAAAGGTACATCTTGAAGTTTGTGAAGTGCTTGTTAAGGTTTACCTACCTATACACGTGCGCCCATCAGCATGGAGCCTGTACCCCGCCTGGCACTGGCAGTGGAAGGAGCCGTGCGTGTTGATGCAGCCTTGCTGGCAGCCGCCGTTCACCACCGCGCACTCGTCCACATCTAGAGGAGCACAGAGGACAAGAATCACAAAACAGCCTCAGCAAAGACATACCCTGGTTCTGCTGGACGGCACGCAGCTCATACATAATGCAACCATTACACTCAGGCTGGGGTTTTGTTTGCTTCTGCACTGTAAACAGAGCAAAGAAAATTGAAATTTTATGGTGTTTTTCCAAGTTCCTGCAGGCACTGCCTCTGTAGGCTCTACTTCTGAAAACCTTGTTAATTAGAGTGATCTGTGACATGGTTGTTTCCTCGGGGCCAAGAGAAAAATATAGGGAAAGAATTAGGGTAAGATAAAACATCTGAGCTTGTAGGTACCACTGGTCAAACATTTGTCTTTTGTAAAAATTTGCTGTATGAAGATTTCCTGTTGCATTAGACCTTTAATCCTATTAGCAGGTGCTCTTGAGGGTACAAGGACGTAAAACTGACATAAATGGGAAAAAACCCTGCAAGAGCAGAGCCCATGGTCTCAATCAACAGTGCATTTTCAACCACTGAATACACAAAGCCATGACACTGAAAAAGAATTATGATTTCATGACACAGTCCCTGTGACTCCTGTCTCTTAGGCTTCCTTGCGCTCATCTGACCTTTCCATGGTGTCTTCTCAGATCACCTCTCAGAAAAATAACGTGATTTCCTGACGATACCTTTTCTGAACCTAAGCAAGTATCTTTTCATAGTTCACATTTTAGGGGATTACATTCCATCAAATGAAGAGGGAAACTAGCATTAAACCAGCTTGAGACTGCTGCTGTATTGTTTTATCTGAAAAGGGTGGACAACAATGGATAAAAAAGATGAAGAAAGTTTAAGTAACAAGGTGAAGGTTTAAAAGAGGTCCACAAAACTGCATTTCCAGAAGTACCACATCAGTACCTTTTCAGCAACACAGGGCTATCATAAATAGCATTTGATCAGCGTGTTAACACCATTACCTTAAACATCGACACAAACTCACTGAAAATAAGGGTCAGTTAGTCCATTCCCTGACAAAATTTCACCTGGTAAACCTTTGCTTAGAATTTGTCTGCACTTTCCTTTAACAGCCCCCAGGGATGGCAACTCCTCCTCCCTCCATCTCACCCAGGGACAGTGCTGGTACCAGATTATCCTGACAGACAAAGACATTCTCCTCTGGCCAAAGCCAGACATCTCTCCTGCGATAGACATCTATAAAGAATGTCCCTTTTAACATTAAAGACTCCCATTGATTTAATTGCTCTTTAGATCACGTTTTCAAATCATCTGAGGGATTTACCCACTCAAGCGGGTATGGATGAGGATTGGGATTTAAAGAAATAAAAGAATGGCTGCAATGAGGCAAGTCTGCAATTGCTGTGGGGAAGACAGCAGCAGAGCGGAAAACAGCAACACAAAGAGGACTTTCCCCCCCCATATTGCACTTGAGGAAAGAGGGGTCTGGTTTTCATATTTTTACTGTTGGATCTGCTTTGCATTTAGCTTTCATGGTCTACATTTTGGGGTTTTTTAAATGCTTCTATGTTTATTCCATTTTAGAAAATCTAATCAAAATTAAATGAAAAAGGAAGTTTTAAAAATGACAGAAATGCACAACATCCTGGTCCTAAGGAAATGTATTTCTGAAGCTAAATTTTAATACTTCACATGTGAATTACACTCACCTAAAATGAAGTCCTGGTGTTGACTAGTGTTTAAATTCAGACTGTTTTCTAACGTGCACCACTTTTTAATTCTTCTTCTATATTTGCTGTTTTTTTAGTCTGTATACTACATACATTTCCTACTGCCTGGAAATGTCTGGGATACTCTTTTTAAACAGAAGTTTTGATTTTTTTAATGTAAACGGTAAACAGAAAATGTTATTCATCTTGTTGAATTCTATGTTAAGAAATAGCCTGCTGAAAAATGCCAGGATGAAATCAAACACAGGAAACTATTTGTATTAAGTATCACAGAAATAAAATAAGCAAAAAGGCTCTGAAATATATAAAAAGGAAGCAAGTGAACTATGTAGTACACCGGGTTCTAGTCTTTTACCTCAGTAAACTCAAATACTGTGAGCTTCAATATATTAATTTTACAGGATACAATCAGGTACAGAATTTCTCTAATATACCAAATACAGTTTTAAATTAGGATAACAGCACTTAACAAGGATTAAAAAACAGTCCAGCTAATAAAAACAAGCCCTTGAAGTTAGGTTTATTTGAACATTTAAATAAGTGAATTAGTTTATGGGGCAACTCCACACCCAGCAGCTCTGGCACCCGCTACGGTTCTTCTTTCAACAGCATTTCCCTCATGCTGGCACATCCCAAAAAACCATAAGACAATTATATTGCTGAAAGGCAATATAATTAAATGAAAAATAAAAGACCCTAAAATATTTGTATACAATGAGCTGTACTTAACCCCACCCCAAGACTCCCTGCAGCAAGTAGGGGGGAAACAGAGATGAGATCAATGCGCCTGCAGCACAACTCCACAACCATCTTCCAGGGATGCCACGGGAGTGGCAAGTATGATGACAGATGTTCCCTTCTAGTCTCAGGCTTTCTCTGCAAGATCAACATTTTAGGGATTATGTGTTGAAAGATTCCTTCATGTACCACAGTTGTAATCAAGAAAAATGCAACGCGCAGTCGCCTTTCAATGTCTCCTACATCTCAAGGCCAGGAAACAATTTTGCCCCCAGTTACAGAAGAAAAATGCCTTAATTATTTTGCTGGGGAGCAGTCTGCAAAGTAGACACTAATCTAAAAGCTAGAGCTGGACTTGAAAGTTTTAAAAGTCTAAGTTATTTGGACTTTTTATATTTACATTGCTGTACTAATAAAGGACATATATACCAGGAAAACAACAGCTAATGCTGTTACAGGTACAGAAGTAGCCATTTCTTTTTCTACATAGGAATAACTATAGAAATATAAAATTATTCTATAATTGTGACGTTATAAAGATATAAAAAATATTCTAGAAAGTCTTTCTACAGTAATTCTAGAATATTAAGAGATTATGAAAGATTGTATCTGTTTAACAAAAGGCTGTGATTAAATCTGGATTAGTTTCCACTGCAGATCAAACAGAAACACCTACATGTTTAATTTTATATAGTTAC
Source organism: Megaceryle torquata (assembly GCA_024611175.1). Taxonomy (NCBI): domain Eukaryota; kingdom Metazoa; phylum Chordata; class Aves; order Coraciiformes; family Cerylidae; genus Megaceryle; species Megaceryle torquata. Next base: position 28,644 of record JANIJG010009761.1, read on the forward strand.
AATTTAGGATGCTTATCTGAATTACCTGAATATTGAGCCACTTATGGTTTGGTTTGTCACAAGTCAGATGGCGATTAAAGGAACTGCTTTCCCACAGAACAGAGGTAGAGTTATGTGCCGATTCGAGAACAGCATGCTGCCCAAGGCTACCTTGAGAAAGGGATTATGCTGCTGGGTAAACAGAGTCAGGGCAGTTCAGTGAATATCCTCCCTTCCCTCCTACAGCAGATTTCAACAGAGATGCCTTTTAGTGGGATTCCTTGCTGCAGGTCTCTCTGCTTTCCATGCTGTCCATACCCAGCAATTGTGTCCACAGTTACCCACTTCTCATCAAGAACAAGCTGGCAGCAATAACTTTATGGTTGGTCACAGAAGTCAAAAGTTAATCTTATGTGTTTCCAAGATGTAAAGTGTTTTAGCCGCCATGAGATGCACCTTTTTTAGCTCTTAATACTTCTGAGGTCTGTGCATTTGGACTGAGCTCAGCACATTGTGAACTGCACACTGACCTTTCCTCCATCCCAAGAGGATGCTCATCTCAAGAGGATGTGGTGCCAGCACTCAGCCCTTTGCCAGGATGAAGCTGCAGCTTTTGAAGTCCCCCACCCCCCTGCACGGGGGCTCTGCTAATCTTCAAGGAAGTTTTTCCCCGATTGATTTGATGGGCCATGTTGGTAACAGTCCAATTTCCCTGAGCAAAATCTATTTAAATACAGAGCTGTGCAATTGCTTGTTTGGAACTCAGGGTCATCACGTCAGTGTCTTTTTTCATATCGTTACTAAAACATTTAGGAAGAGCTATGATCAATCAGCTCCTTAAAAATAAGCAGACAGCAGTATTAAAACACAGATAATTAGTGAACCTGCAATCATATTTTTATAAAGAAAAATAACAGAGCAAGATGTTGCCAGATCAATTCCCTACTAACAAACAGCTTAGCTTTCTAAACTATCCAAAAATGTCAACAATGTGCAAAACTAAACCCCAAAAGAAGAAAAAAAACAGTTCCAATGGTAGCAGGACTGAGTGTTTAAAGTATCCTCTCAATTTTTATAATCTTTCATCTCTTTGCTGGCCATGTTATGCAAGACACAGTTGTGAGTGGGGCCCTCAGTAAGTTTGCTGATGATACTAAACTGGGAGGAGTGGCTGACACACCAGAAGGCTGTGCTGCCATCCAGTGAGATCTGGACAGACTGGAGAGCTGGGCAAAGGAAACCTAATGAAGTTCAACAAGGATAAGTGTAGAGTCCTACACC